>PVJC01010096.1:0-38866 GCA_004026665.1 Murina feae
GCCTCCATGTTGGCTGGGCTAATTTGCATACAGCCGCTCTGATTGGCTGGTGGGCGTGGCTTACCCTGTCTCGGAGAAACGGTTAATTTTAATATTTCCCTTTTATAGAGTAGATTAGCTAATTGCAGTGGTCTCAGGAACAAAACAACAATTATATTCTAAGACAAAATCATTGCTGGAAGTTTTCATTGGGTCCAAGGACAAGATTTAGCAATTCTTTGTGATTGTGTTTTGGCAGTTATTCTGGTGATACAGAGAAGGGACATCTGGACTAGAATTCTGACTAGAAAAGCCTGAACTGTGGAAAAATACATCATAGTGTCACTGGCCTCTGTTTTAGGCATGAGGCCAAATGCAACTCACAGATAGTGACCTGGAAAATTGTTGATTCTAATATAGGAGAAGAAAAAATGATTTCCTGCCACCATCCTGGGTCATCTGGCTGGGACCCTGGAAATTAAATGGACAAAAGGCAAATTTAAAAGAGGAAATAAAATATTCTAATTATGTAAGTATGCATGGATATTTAACAAAAATCAAAAAAATTTCAGGAGGCCAAATGGTTGAGGTTAATATATTGCCTTAGACTAAACGAAGGAATAAGAATTTGGGGCTTCTGGGTGTGGAAGACAAGTTATGGGAAGGCAAAGGGAAGAAATGTATGATAGATTAGGGTTGTCGTGTGTGTGTGTTTTAAATTAACTTATTTATTGATTTTAGAAAGAGAGAGAAGGAGAAAGACAGACAGAGAGAGAGAGAGAGAGAGAGAGAGAGAGAGAGAGAGAGAGATATTTGTTCACGAATTCATTGGTTGATTCTTGTATGCGCCCTGACCAGGGATGGAATCCACAGCTTTAGTGTATCAGGGTGATACTCTGACCCACTGAGCTACTGGGCCAGGGCAAGGTTTGTCTTGTTATGCAGATAAGAGTTTATACGGTGATAAAAGTTATCTCAAAATAATTGATTATTCATTAGTGAATATTAAGGAAATTATCAGTTTATTATTACACAATGGCTCCCACGAGTATTAGTAACTAATTAGGAAAGTGGGTAATGTTAGCTTATATTAAACAATAGACTGGGGTGACTTTAATGCCTCAGTAGCTCACTTAAACAAACCAAAACTTACTGCCTCAAGGGGGAGTAATGGAAATCTAAGGACAACGGATCACAAACGGCCAACTAGATTTTCCCAAATAAGATGAAGAGGAAAGAAAAGCTAAGAGTCCTTATAGTAAAAAGCACTTTCTTGAGAAGAATCAGTGCTGCATTCCTAGCCCTAGGATTGGTCTGGGATGGCTATCAGCCAGATGCTCCGTGATCTGGAGAACGGATGGAAGGTGGATGTTAGGTGGTCTGGATAAATGAGTCCTTCAAGGGGATTATCTGGAGGTCTGGATATGTCCAGGTATTGATACACAATGAATTGTTATGCCCTAGCTGGTTTGGCTCAGAGGATAGAGCGTCAGCCTTCGGACTGAAGAGTGCTGAGTTTGATTCCGGTCAAGGGCACATGCCTGAGTTTGGGGCTCCATCCCAGAGGCCCCACACGAAGGAGATAGCCAATCAATGACTCTCTCTCATCATTGATGTTTCTATCTCTTTCACTCTCTCCCTTCTTCTCTGAAGTCAATAAAAATATATTACAATAAAAAGAATTGTTATGTATCTAAGCATTAACACAAGACTAGAAAATTCAAACGTTTGTTTCCAGACTAGTTAAAACAAGAATATAATCGTTTCCTCATGCCTCAGGCTAGTTGATTTTAGTAATTTAGCAGCTTGACTACAGTGACTCCATTTTATGTTTTCACTCTGTTCTTCAAAGGTAACTACTTAGGCCATAGCCAATCAAATAAGTTCCTTGCTTTGCTTTTGCATCTTTATAAAACCTTGCTTCTGGCTCCTGTTGGTGCAGTGCTCCTAATCCCCTCTGGCTTAGTGCTGTCCAATTCCAATTGATTTTTGCTCAAATAAACTCTTAAAATGTTTAATATGCTAATTTAAACAATTTCATTCTGGTAGTTCATTAGCCTAAATCTCAAGTGGCTTACTCAAGACTCAAATGTCCCTACTTTATATTTTACAAGCCCCTATGCCATGCACCTACCCAAAGCTTTATGGCCTATTTTGGGTCTAATTTCCTGATAGTCACTATTACCAAATAGTTCAATTCTTTAAAGTATAAAGTGAAATAAAAAACAGCTCAAGTTAAGTAAGGCATGGAGTATTGTGTTTACTTTTTTCTTTTGCACATTATATGATCTCTCATGCTGAGTAGATGTACATTTGTACTACATTTAGCCTTGCTTCAGAGGTTCAAAGAGCAGAAGTACGTAATTCAAAAGAAGTAAACTTCTTTTGTAATCAGCTCTGGGAGAATGCGGAATGATGTGGTTTCCACATGTAATTCCAAAAACTGTATTAGCATCAAACATATACATATTCTTAGGACCTTGCTTATCATATGACTGGATTACATTCTATTATAGTAAAAAGATGTAGCAGCCAGGCCTGTGTGGCTCCATGGTATATTGTACACCCATGAATCAGGAGGTCATAGTTCAATTCCTGGTCAGGGCACATGCCCGGGTTGTGGGCTGGATCTCCCTCTCCTTTCCTCTCTCTGAACTAAATAAAACAATTTTTAAAAAAATGTAGCACTCTAACCAGTTTGGCTCAGTGGACAGAGCATCATCCTGTGGATTGAAGAGTCCCAGATTTGATTCCAGTCTGGGGTATGTACCGGGTTGCAGGCTGGATCAATGATTCTTTTTCATCATTGATGTTTCTATTCCTCTCTTCCTTCCTCTCTCTGAACCATTTTTTTAAATGTTTTTTTTTTAAAGGTATAGCACCCTAACCAGTTTTGCTCAGTAGATAGAGCATTGGCCTGTGGACTGAAGCAATCCCAGGTTCGATTCTGGTCCAGGATACATACTTTGGTTGCAGGCTCAATCCCTGGTCCTGGTCGGGGTTCATGCAGGAGGCAACAAATTGATGTGTCTCTCATCACATTGATGTTTTATTCTCTATGTCCCTCTCCCTTCCACTCTCCCCCCCCCCACAAAAAAAATTAATGGAAAAATATCCTTGGGTATGGATTTACAACAACAACAACAGAAAGATGTATCAAAGTCATGATGTTCTCAAACTCTGAGCATACAGATTGCAAGTGCTTAAAAAGGTCAAAATGCCAAATATAATAAAAAATGTTTTAAATTCCTGTGTTAACAGTTCCTTGTTGTTGCCGAAAGTTTTCATATTTATGAGAGCAAAGTCCTTCATTATCTACACCAAACTTTGGTCCAAATGTTTAAGACATTGCAATGCATGGTAATACATTATTAATGAACAGATTTAAAAAACTTAATTGCATTTAAAAGCCAGATATCAAAATGCTCCATCAAAAGAAAAGGCTATCACCAAAAGACATATACTAGAATGTTCAGAGTAGCACTATCCCTAATAGCTCCAAACTAGAAACAACCCTAATGACCAACAGAAGAACGAATTCACAAATTGTGGTATATTTACAGAATGGAATGAAATGAATGAATGGAAGAAACTTATAAGTAAAAAGTTGAGTAAAGAAATCAAACACAAAAGAACACATACTTTATGGTTTTCTAAATATATGTCAAGTACAAAGATAGGCAACACTATTCTATGTTGTTGAAAGTCAGGATAGGCAGTGACTGTACGTCAGTGTGATGGGGTCCCAGGCTATAAACAATCTTCTATTGCTTGATCAGGGTGATGTATTCACAGGTGTGTCAGATTGTGAAAATTCATTGAGCTACATACACTTGAGATATGTGTGTTTTTCTGCATATGTACATACACACAAAAATATTTCCAAAAAAGTTAAAAACAAAGAAAATTCCAGAAAATCCATGAAATATGAATTTCCACACAATGTAATAATCCTCAATATCATTACTAGAGTTTG
The DNA here is from genome assembly GCA_004026665.1 of Murina feae. Classification (NCBI taxonomy): domain Eukaryota; kingdom Metazoa; phylum Chordata; class Mammalia; order Chiroptera; family Vespertilionidae; genus Murina; species Murina feae. The sequence continues at coordinate 3,956 of PVJC01010096.1, forward strand.
TGAGCCATCAGTGTGAGAGAAGCAGTCTCTAAACTGAGTATTCAATGAACTGGATTCAAAACAGTTGTCTCAGAATCAAGATCCCAGCGTGTCAAAAAAGCTAGTAATTTATTTTTAAAATCTCAAATCTCTGTGTTTCTTTACCTCCAGAGGTATCGCTATAGTTTAAGCCAGGTCATTTCCTACCTGGCATCTCATCTGATATTGTCTCCTACCCAGTCTCCTAATAGCCTGTTCTACCTGTTCTCAACCAATTAACCAAAGTGATTTAAAATCTTAACCAGATCCCTTTACTCCTTTCCTTAAATGCCTCAACAGAGTCCCATTAAATTTAAAATTAATGGTTACATGGTCTGATTTCTGTCTACCTCATCCATCTCATGTTGCACTGCTCTCCCTTAACTCTATACTGGAGACACACTGGTCTTCTTTCTGTTCTTCCAAAATGTCAAGCTGTTCTGCCTCAGGACCTCTGCTCTGCTGTTCTCTCTGCCCAGAACAATCATCACTTTCCAGGTGTCAGGACTGATTCTTTCTTATTCTTCCAGTCTCTATTTAAATGTTATCTTATAAAATCTACATATATAAAAGCCTAAGCAACCATTGCAAAGGAATGACTAGACCAACCGGTTGACCAGTCGCTATGACGCTCACTGATCACCAGAGGGCAGGCACTCAATGCAGGAGCTGATGGTCGGTGTGCTCCTACAGCCAAGCTCCCAGGCCCCTCACCCTGGCCAGTTCCCCTGCCCCCCAATTGCCCCAATTGCCAGCCAACTTCCTGGGGTCCCTCCCTGTGGCGGGCCCCCTGATAGGCCTCGATCACTGAGAGGCCGAGGGACCCCACCTGTGCATGAATTCATGCACCAGGCCTCTAGTTCTTAGAACAACCCTCCCTATCTGATGTCAACCTCTTCTTATTCTCTATAGCCACACCTTGTCCATTTCCTTCCTTGGCACTTGTTATTTTATTTGCTTGTTTACCTGTTTGTTTATAAGGCAGCTATCATGTCTAGCTCAGCCACCATTGTATCTCCAGTGCTTAGCACAGACCCTGGCATATAAAAAAATCCTAGATAAACAAATACTTATCAAATGAATGAGACATTCCCAAAGGATCACATAATGACTTCTCAGGGGGAACGCTGGACTGTGAATTTCTCAAATAATAGCAGTGAACCAGATGCCTTTCAAGCGCCCTTGCCCAGGCAAAACATTAGCATTCGTTTTCGGTTTCTTCCTTGTCACAACCACCGCCCCTTTGCCCCTAGCGACACCCTCACTGCTCCTGGTGGTGGACCCTCACTTGGTACTGTATCCCGACCCGCCCACCACCGAGGCGCCTCCTCATTGGCCGGTGCGCCAAGGCCTTGCTGCGTGGGATGTCACCGCGAGCTGCTATTGGCTCCAGTCCACGTCGCTCTACAGTGCGCTGCTTCCCGGGGCTGCCAAGTGAAATTGCAGTGGTGGGGAGGCTCGTTCCCGTCGGGACCTGTGATTGGTGTTCCGGGTGTCAGGCGCACCGCCCCTCAAGGCGCGGATTGGCCGGAGCTGCGTCAGTCATTGCGAACAGACTCTCCCCGCCCCCCCAGCTGGCCCCCAGCGGGCAACACATTCTCGAGAATTTCCAGCAGAAGAGCCAGTGGCTGTTCTGCTTGTTCCAAAGACCAGAAACATCGGAGAAGGCAATTTTATTTACCAACCGAGAAAGCCCCTCCCCCCGACCCTGTTAATTAAACATAGCCCAGGCACATAGCCGTCACGAGGTAAGAGCTTGGAGAGCGCCCTTCATGTATTCCTTGGCCTTTTATATATATTTCCTGTGGGCTGGGTGCCTTCCCACCGCTCCCGGGCCGCCGAGGGGAGTTAACGGGGCAGGGCTCCCCAGGGAGGTGAGGAGGAAGACGGGACGGGCGTCGGCTCCCCGGTCCCCTCGGCCCGCGCCCCACGGCCGGGGTCTGTGCTTTCCGCGCCGCTTTCTTTGCTTTCGAGGTCGGGAGCCGCAGGGCCCGCCCGGCTGCACCGCGGGCAGCGGCCGTTTCCTGTCGAGACCCCGGGCTCTGCTTGACTTTGACCGCGGCCGGAGGAGCCTGGGGAGCAAAGCGCCCGCCGCGGGCCGAGTCGGAGGGAGGAGGGCACCGCCCGAGGGCCGGTTGGAGGGAGGCGCGGGCAGCCCGCACGCATCTCCCCAGAACGAGGCCCCGCGTCGCTCTCCCGGAGCCGCGGCCGCGAGGCTGCTGCGGGGATCAGCGCCCGTTGTTCTTGCGGCCGCGGCCGCGGAGGGTGAGCCGTGGGCGCCACCGAGCTCTGCAGGTGCGGAGGGCGTCGGGAGGCGGCGGAGGGCGTCGGGGAAACCCAGCCACCTGCCGCGGCCCGCGGGCCGAGCTCCTGGCCCTGCACCGGGCGAGGGCGAGCTCTGCAGGCGCCCGGGGCGGAGAAGGGTGCGGAGCCTTGGCCGGTGACCGTGTGAAGACGTGGATTTTGCTTTGCCGGGAGAGCACGGCCATCTCCAGGCCTTGTGGTTGGTGATGTCGGTTTCAGCTGCCGCTTTCTGTAGATGAGAGATTTCCTAGGCGGTGACAAAGACGGAGACCGCGGCGGGAATAGCCAGGGAACTGGGAGTTTCTGAAGCCCCATTGGCCTTTCTTGCGGGAAGCTCTAGGCTGGAAAGATGCAACACGGCCTCGTAGTCCTGTTTCACACAGACGGTAGTCCTTTTTCACCCTGCGTCTGTGCAGTGGAGAGAATGAGGTTAGCCTGTGGTTTCAGAATAAGCGACTACTAAAATGACAGGTCATAATTGTCCTGAAAAACAGCGATGGTTTCGTTGTATTCTAGGAAAAGAACAGATGCACCTCTGTGATAAAGTATTTAGGAATAATTTTTGGGTAGTGAGATCTTATTATTATTATTATTAATAATAATTTTTGCAACGTTAAATCACTCATTGTTGACTACTAACACAGGCACTTCCCTTGACTGGGCTTTTAGAGAAGAGGAAAGGAGAGGGGAGAGATGCTGGTGATGTAGGATAGGATGTAAAGGAAAATTCTCCAATGGCATAGAAAGGTACAGGTTTGAAATAGTCTGAGTTATAGCCACATTAACTAAAATGTTCTAAGTGAGATCTGTGGAATTAGAATAATGAGTGCTTTTCACCCCTCCCATGTTCTTTTCTTTATTCACACATCTAAACACAGGCTCCCATCAAACCTAAGGGGAATCATGTGAATTTCTGTTGTTGTTTCCCGCCCCTCCCCCTTCTTTAAATTAGTCAATTTTCTTTCCCTTCCTCCCAGCTGGGGTACTGATGAAGAGATATTAGACTCCAAATTTTCTGAAATACATTCTGGAGCGGTCCATACCATTTGAATTTATTGGGATGCACTGTTTGTTTTTTAAAAGTTGATAAAAAATATTTGGCTTAAGAATATTAAAATCACCTGGTGTTTCCATTATGGAAGTTATTGATGTAAACATGCCTGAGTACCACCACTTTCTCATGAGTGAATATGAATACTTAGAAATATGTTTGCTGGAAGGATAAATCTAAGCAGGTTTGAGCAATACTAATTCTTTGACCTCCTGACTAATTTTGGCATGGGTTTAAAAGTTCAGCGTAAACTGCCCTTTTGACCTGCTTCCAGCAGTCAAGAGCAGCTTAACACAAAGCCCAAGCGCACTCTCCTGCCAGAGGAAGTGCCTTCCTTCTCTAGAAAGGAAGTTCTGAGGTGTTTAAACCATTGAGGGTTTGTAAAATGAAGCGTAACATTGGCGTAGCTATCTTGTAGCAGTATGTGTGGCTTTTCTCCACACCCCCTTTTGTTTATCAATCAAGTACAGTATGTACTTCAGAAGTTTACTACAAACTAAATTTGTTTTTTTGTCCTGCCTGACGCTTTCCACATAAGATTTCCAACTTTCAGGATGTGGGCTTTCAGCAGCGATTTTATGTAGAATTTCTATGCTTCTCACTTACTTTTTATGCCTTTGCTGAGAATCTCCTCCATCCACCTCCTCCCAGCCCTCAGTCAGAATTGTTAAACTAGGGGCCAACTTTTTTCACTAGTCAGAGTTCTGTGACAGATTATGAGATTCGCTAGTTTAAGCTTTGAGGAAGAGGAAGATGGAGTAGGCCTGGTCACACAATTCAATGTGAAAATGATAAAAAAGGAAAGTACAATATGTAGAATATAGAGGGGTGTATGTGTGTGTGAATTTTTAAAAAATTCATGTGATTAAAGTAAATCTGTAAGCTATACATTTTTGTTTTGATTGGGAAATAAAAAGGAATTTGGAAAACAGTTTGGTCTAAGTGGAAGATTGATTTTTCCTCCTTTTGGTGTATGACGATCAATGAAGTTTATGTTGCTTATATAAATAACACCTGTTATGTAGCTGGGTCCAATCAACTTATTTACCTTTATTTTCTTGCCTAGCATAGTTTTTACATTTTATTTTTGCTAGTAGAATATGCTGTGTATAATTATATTTTCTGGTGCTCTTAGTCCATTTAATGCTATGACATTTTTGTGTTTTTAAATGGCTTTCAAGCAGAATTACTTCTGCCCTTTGACCCTTTTGGATGACTTTTACTTTCAAAGATTGAATATAAATGTTAACACGGTTTATAGAAATAAGCTAGCCTTGATTTTCAATTGAAAGATTGACATAAATGATTCCTGAGTAACTTTTTTAGTCAGCAGAATAATAAATACATGCTGATTTATAATTGCTGAACTGATAATAAAAATATTTAAGTGTTTGTCAATTTGCTCTCTACTCTTTTCATTATAAAGAACACTGATTAAAAAAAGAAAAGAAACACTGCTTTTTTTAAAGTCTCTTTTGTGTTTTTTACATCATCATAAGTTCTACTTTCTTGCCTGATAAGTGGTACACAGACATTTCCTTGGGGAGCTGGAGAGCTGTTGGCTGATTCCTAGTTTGGAGCAATGGAGGAAACTTCTTGATGTTCAGCGTTAGTTCAAAGTTGTTACTTAGCTTGGGAACACAGGTCCTGTTTGAACTGTTTCTTTGGGAATATGGGGAATATTAGTATGACTTAGCTATTGCTTATTGGAAAAAGGATGGAACCACTTCTTAAACAGTGTTTCCTGCTTGCATAATTGATGCTGACCTAGTTATGTAAACTAGCTATATGTTTGCCTGACACTTCATCTCTGCAGATAGTAGGCCTTACAGGAAATGCTTCTCTATGACTATTCTGCTTAATTTCTGAGATGCTTGTGCAGATAATAAATGAGGATGGAGGCCAATTTGATGATTGTGTTTAATACATGTGGGCGTTGGGCATAAAGAAACAACCAAACTTGTTTTTGTTTTGTGTTTTTTTTTGGCTAATCCTCACCCGAATATATTTTTTTTCCATTGAATTTTAGAGAGAGGAGAGCGAGACAGAGAGAGAGAGAGAGAGAGAGAGAGAGAGAGAGAGAGAGAGATAGGTTGCCTCCCACAGGTGCCTCTGGGGTGGAGATCAAACCTGGTGTGTAATCCAGGTATGTTCTCTTGATGGGGAACTGAACCCGAGACCCTTCCTTGCATGGGTAAACACTCTAACCACTGAGCACCACCCAGCCAGGGCCCAACTTGCATCTTATTTCATTCTTAGTAATGTTTTCAGTGGATATTTGTTCCCTGTTGAGAATGCAGCTGTTTCATTTTAATTTTTTTTTTATATTTGGAAGATAGAACAAGGGTGGGGATAGGGACAAGAATATCCCATAAAAACTGCACAAGAACTTTATTCAATACTATTTGTAATTTCAGAATTCTTGTTTAAAGAAGGTGCATAAAACTGCAAAATGGCCTAAGGCTGAAGATGGTATACATGCTTTCAGACTGAAACCAAAAGAGTACTTTGCTAATATTTGGTGCACTCTTCAAAATGAATGAGTTTGCTCATCAACGCACTTAAAGTTTTTACTTTTTTTCTAGATGTAATAAAGCTGCTTTGTGAATTATCTCTACCAATAAGTACTACTTAGTTCTCTTACTTGCTAGATTGCATTGTAGTTTGACATTTCTCCACAAGTCATCACCTTTATTTGACAGTTACTGTAGCTGAATAAAATATAACCTTCAATGAGAAGCGAAGGAATAAATACCTCTTCTTTTGTAGTGGAATGTGTTATTTCTCTTAGATACTTGATAACCAGAGATGCTGTCTCCACTGCCTCCAACATTGTCATAAAAGAAGTGAGTTTCAGTCTTTTATACATGATATCAGCTAAAAGGTCAAGAAGGAATGGCCTTCTAAGTCTTCTTTGAAAACACTAGAGGTCTGGTGCACAACATTTGTTCATGGGATAGGGGGAGGAGGGTCCTTCAGCCCGGCCTATGCCCTTTAGCAGTCCAGGAGCCCTGCGGGGATGGGGGGATGTCCTACTGATGGCTTAGGCCCACTACCCACAGGGAGCGGGCCTAAGCCATTAGTCAGACATTCTTAGTGCTGCTGGGCAGCAGGAGAGGCTCCTGCCACTGCTGCTGTGCTGGCCAGCCATTAACCTGGCTTGTGGCTGAGCAGTGCTCTCCCATGGGAATGCACTGATCACCAGGGGGCAGCTCCTGTGTCAAGTGTCTGCCCCCTGGTGGTCAGTGTGCGTCATAGCGACCAGTCATTCAGCAGTTTGGTTGATTTGCATATTACTTTCTTATTATATAGGATTCATTGTTGGGGGGGGAGCATTGTCTTTATTCTAAATACTATGAAGTCAGAGCTCATGTCTTTCATTGCTTAAATATCTAGGGGTGTCCTTTGGAACCTCATTCTTGCCTTTTACTGCTTTGCTCACTAAAAGGAATAATGGCCCTTCCTATACATAGCTACACTGATTTAAAAAAATTTATTTGAAAATGAATGGGTACAGAACTATCATAAACATTTGATTTACCAGTTATTTTTTCTTCTCTTATTTGTATCTCTTGTAAGAAACTTTGTTAATAATATTTATCCCTTTTCTTCAGAGCAATGGAGTTAATAAAGGGAAGAATACTTATTTATGCCTGTATCCTATATTCCTGCTACTTAAAGTGTTGGCCTGCTGGACCAGGCAGACATCACCAGGGAGCTGGTTAGAAATGCAGAATTTGGGCCCCCACGCACACAGCCTGAGTTAGTGCATTTTAACTAGATCCCAAGGTGATTGTAGGTTAAAGCTTGATTCTATATGCTATGCCCACATTGTCAAAATTTTATAGAAGTTGAACTGTGGATGGGGTAAATAGCGGGTCATTTTTGGTCCGCTATCCTTAGAAGTTGGCTGTTAAGTGCTACATTCTTTAAATCTTCATTTAATCTCTAATAATATATCAGTTATATGCAAAATTGCTGATGGAGTCTCCCTCTTTCCTCCCCTCCCCCTCTCTCCATTTAGTTGCATCATTTTTCTTGAAGACATTCCATTATTGTTCACCGACCTTTCCCTGACTACTGAGTCTGTTGGATTTGAGTTATGTCAACAGCTGCCTTAATGACTTTGGTTAGAAGTGGTGGGAGCCAGGTGAGAAGGAGAGTGCTGCTCAGCTCCCGCCTGCTGCAGGACGACCGGCGGGTGACACCCACATGCCACAGCTCCACTTCAGAGCCCCGGTGTTCTCGGTTTGACTCAGATGGTAGTGGGCGTCCAGCCACCTGGGATAATTTTGGGATCTGGGATAACCGCATTGATGAGCCCATTCTCCTACCACCCAGCATTAAGTATGGCAAGCCAATTCCCAAAATCAGCTTGGAAAAGGTGGGCTGTGCCTCACAGATTGGCAAACGGAAAGAGAATGAAGATAGATTTGACTTTGCTCAGCTGACAGATGAGGTCCTGTATTTTGCGGTTTACGATGGACATGGTGGGCCTGCAGCTGCTGATTTCTGTCAAACTCACATGGAGAAATGCATCATGTACGTTCAGTGATTTTCACTCTTGAATTTGCAGTTTGTCTTTATGTTTAAACTTTAACCTTTTGGCTAAGATGTTCAGTCTTAATGTAGTTATTTGAGTGGTTTTATAATTGTTTCATGAACAAGAACTATCTTAAGCATTCCATTTATTACTGATGCCTATTATCATTTCAGAAATATATGTTTTAACAACTCCCCTGGTAATAGCATTGATCATGTTAAATAACAAAAATCAACAGAGCAAATTTTACATATCTAATTGGCTTTATTGAATGGTCCCTGAATCCAGCATCCCATCTAGCAAATAGAAAGGGGCTCCCAGGAGCTCAACCAAATGGAACGCTTTAGTAGGCAGAGGGGAAAAGGGATAAGGAAAGAGCGGATTACTTCTTCCTCTGACTAATGCCAAGAGCCTTAATAATCATGTGGCAGGTTACCTCATTTGTGCTAACCGGAAAATTCCAGCCTGATCAGTGAAGATGACTGTTCCGGAGAAAGGTTGGAACTGCAATTGATTTAGGATTAAGCCTTGTTTTGGTGATGTGGGCTTAGCACAAGTGACTCCATTTGGGCCCTGTTGTTTCTTTTAACAACCAGAATCCATGGTACTTGATTTGTGATTATTCCAAGTGAATTAACACAAAGTACATGATCTCATGTGTTATAAGGATCTTTCGGAAGCATTTTACTAGTACATGGCATCTAGTGCTTCCATAAATAGTAATTATATTCTCAAGTGGCATGAACAGCTTTGAACACTTGTTGAAAATAGCTTTAGATAATTGATGTTAGAATGGGGAAATGCATTAATGTGGGTGTTTTGGAGCCCTTTACATAGTTTATCTAATGCAGTTAGTATAATGTATTTTTGAGGATCACACTACTGCTAGCCTCAAAAGAGGGAGAAAACATGTGACAGAGTTGTGGCTAAGACTGTTTCTTGTCTTCCTGTGTATAGTTGTTCATACTGTTCATTAGTTCATTTAGGCATATTTTGCCTTATTCTGCAGAAGAACTTAGTGACTTAATTAAATAAGAAAGAACTTGACCTTTCAGGGTAGTATGAAATGTATGAGGCTTATTATGAGATGTATGAGGCTGCTGCTGATGTAACAAGGTTACTGTTTTACAGAAAATTTGTTTTTGGTACATAGAGAGAGTACACTCTAAAATAATAAGCGTAGAATAGTAAATCCATTAGCAGTTGTTTATTATCATTATCAAGTATTATGTACTGTACATACTAGTAATTGTAGGTGCAGTAATGATTAAACTTTTAATATGGGAACTTGGACTTTTATTTTAGTGTCCTTAGACTCGCAGTGGTTCTCAACCTTCCGGCCCTTTAAATACAGTTCCTCATGTTGTGACCCAACCATAACATTATTTTCGTTGCTACTTCATAACTGTAATGTCGCTACTGTTATGTATCATAATGTAAATATCTGATATACAGGATGGTCTTAGGTGACCCCTGTGAAAAGGTCGTTCGACCGCCAACAGGGTCACGACCCGCACTTTGAGAACCGCTGCAGGCTTTATCACTATGCTCTCACTTAGGACACACGTAACTAGCACCTGAGAGGCAAGCCATGGAGGTCCAATGTAGGGAGTGACTGCTACCTAGAATGACCTGAAGGAGAGGAGATGAGGAAGAGGAGACACCTATTGTAAAATGATATTTTGGGACTCTTTTTTTTTCTCCCTCTCCACAAAGGGATTTGCTTCCTAAGGAGAAGAACTTGGAAACTGTGTTGACCTTGGCTTTTTTAGAAATAGATAAAGCCTTTGCGAGTCATGCCCATCTATCTGCTGATGGTAAGTAAAACAATCACATTCCTTTAGGTCCTGGGGAATAGCTGGATAAAATGGAAATAATTTAAGCTCTTTAAGGGTGGGAATTTTAATGGGACTTTATTTGTAAAAAATTTTTATGTGGAAAGTGATTTTACATAAAGAACCACTTTAACTGCTGTTTGGAATCCAAAATAATGATAGTACCTCACTTTTAAAGGAAATATGTACATTGGAGAATTTTTTGGAAATCAAAGCTTCAAAAATGGTTCGGATATTGAATTTCAACTTTAAAATATTTTAAAAAACTTTTATCTATTTGCACATTTTATGGACAAGATATCCATACCATGAGAGGGTTTATTATTTTTGTTTAGATGAATCTGATGAACAAATAATTGAAATACACTACACAGAGATCTCATCTAGTCAGGACAGTTGTTGGTCAGGCAAGGAGAGAATTGCTAATCGGTCCTGGACAGGAAAGGACGATGACTAGCACATACTACTTTGTACAATGAGAATGAAGATATTTTTTCTCCTCCTCCTTAAAAAAACTTGATCTTGCAGCATTCCTATTGTAACTAGTGATATTTTGTTTTTGTGTTAAACACAAGATGAATTTAAAATTTTATGTGCTGCTTGTTCTTAAATATTGAAAGTACGTAAACGTTTCTGATTTTGACTAAATTTATCAAAACCATTTCAGAAAATCTAGTTAGCCGGCTCCCATAGTTTTTGCTTATAAAGTTAATCTCAAAAACTTCTGCAACAACCGTATAAATGTATGCAGATAGAATGAAAACGAATCATGCAATAATATTAATTTATGTTTGGTTCATCCTTTTGTTTAAAGTGCACCACAGAAATGTCATTTTCACAGTTTTCTGTTGGAGTGCCTGCAAGCGGCAATTCCCCCTGTTCCAAGATAAGAAATTGAAACTCAGAGAGTGACGAAGGGCAGTTGCTGGGGTTTTCCTGGTATCCACTGTGGCCTCTCTCCTGGGCATATTTAATGATGAGGATTAGAGAAAATGTCTCTAGGATGATTCATTAAGAGGATTTTCTGCTTTTAAAAAAAATGTATATAAGTGGGGAGAGAGAGAAACATTGATTTGTTGTTCCACTTATTTATGCATTCCTTGGTTGCTTCTTTGGGGATCAAACCCTTAACCGTGGTGTATCCGGATGGATGATGCTCTAACCAGCTGACCTGCCTAGCCAGGGCGCCCCCCTCATTTCTGAGGAACTTTTCATTGTCATAAACCTCAGAAAAGCATTAGAGTTCATCTTTGTTCAGGGATTCATTCAGGCTAATTTTCCCTTTTCTTCCTTTGGACTTTTCTTCCTTCCAGTTGGTCCCTCATTTTATGAAAAATAGGGCTCAAGGGAGGGTAAATTTTAGGCATAAGACTATTCTTTATGGGTAAAATATATGAAGGAAAAAAGGATATTAAAATACTTTCTGATCACTTAATTTTTATAACTCTGAAAATTGGTATCTATATTAGTATGCTTATTTCTTTCATAACCAGATTGGCTGTATCTCATACCACAGTGTTTACCAGCTATGGTGCAGGTGGTATGCCCTAGTTGTTCTATAAACAGGCAGAACTTACTGGGCAAAGTTTTCAGAAGAGAATGTTCAAGTTCAACATGGGAATGTGGACAGCAATCGAAAGCATAAATCCTTCATAGGTGCAGCCAGCCCTTTTTAAGTGATCTAATCAACAAGATGCTTAAAACAATAATAGATTCAGTGTTAAGTAGAAGATCCCAGTCATTTATTTTTTTAAATATATTTTTATTGATTTCAGAGAGGAAGGGAGAGGGAGAGAGAGAGAGAAATATTAAAGATGAGAATCATCGATAGGCTGCCTCCTGCACGTCCCCAGTTGGAGATCGAGCCTGCAACTATGGGATGTGTCATGACCTGGAATCGAACCCAGACTTCCTGGTTCATAGGTCAATGCTCAACCATTGAGCCATGCCAGTCAGGTCCCAGTCATTTATTAAATAATAAATTATAAGTAAAGGAAATTCAGAATTTAGGGAGAGAATTTACTTAACTTGTTGACCTTAAGTTGTTGACTTAGTAATGATGCCTTTCTCATATAAATAGAGGTTGTTCAAAGAAATTAATTATTAAAAAATGTAATCCATTTCTAATAATGAAATTAAAATGTATTTATTTAATTTAGTTCCTCTGTCACATGCTTTGAGTTAATGATCAGAACTTTCAGCCCTAGCTGGGTAGTTCATTTGGTTAGAGCATCTCCTGATATACCAAGATCGCAAGTTTGATCCCTGAACAAGACACATGTAAGAATCAACTGGTGAATGCATAAATAAGTGGAACAACAAATCCATGTTTCTCTCCCTTCATCTCTCTAAAATCAATTTAAAAAATTTAATAATATTCTAAAATTTATTTCTTATTTAATGGCCATTTGTTTGCAAGTGTAATGGAGCAGGTCAGAATAATGCTTAGTCTGTTATTAAAAGAAATAAGGTCTATTATGGCATTGTTGTTTTTAAATCTTGTTTTGTATTTTTATAGGTCAATTGGTCTGTATTTTTTAATAAATATTTTGAGAGAACAATTTTAAAATTCTTAATAAGTTGTGAAGGCTTTAAAAAATGGCAAAAATTGCCAGTAGACATTTGGGGCCTATTTTATCAAACATATTACAGCCACTAAAAATAGAATACTTTATGTTAACTTTTCAATTTTTGGATTAAGAAAACCCTTAGGCCATTTCAGATTTCAAAGCTATTATTTAAATTAATTTTTTTTTAAGTTTTAAGTAAGAACTAAAGCAGTGTCAGTATTATAAGAGTGGACAATATTATTTTTTTTAAATATACATATTTTTGATTTCAGAAAGGAAGGGAGAGGGAGAAAGAGATAGAAATATTAACAATGAGAATCATTGGCTGCCTCCTGCATACCCACTCCTGGGGATCAAGTCCACAACCCAGGCATGTGTCCTGACCATGAATGGAACCGTGACCTCCTGGTTCATAGGTTGATGCTCAACCATGCTGGCCAGGCGACAGTATTCTTTTTGAAATAAATATGGGTAGGACCAGTACCCTATCTAATAAAAGAGCAATATGCAAATTAACCATCACTCCGAGACAAAAATGGAGGTGCCCAAAGCGGCGGGGCAGGATGCTGGCAGCATCACCCTGGCAATATGAGCCCAGCAGGCATTGCCTCGGTGACCTGCAAGCAGGTCGTGCGGCCCTCGAGCAGGCAAGCACGGCCTGCCGGCAGCTCAGAGCAAGGCCTGCTCTTGGGTCACAGAGGTGATCCACAATCAGGCAAGTGTGGCCCACAGGCAGCACCCAGAAGGGCCTGCTCCTGGGTTGCTGCAGCAGTCTGTGAGCAGGAAAGCATAGCCCGCAGGCAGCCCATAGCAGGGCCTGCTCTTGGGTCACCGCTGTGATCTTTGAGCAGGCAAGCATGGCCCGCAGGCCAACCCATTCTGGCCATAGCTCAAGGGAGAGAACAATATGCAGGCGAGGCCAGGAGCCTGAGAGATCAACATAGAGGGATGCCTGCTCCAAGCCTCTGTGGTGTGGCTGGGGGCAGGCCCCCCACTGGACACACACACATATACACACACACATGGGTGCCTGCTCTGAGCCTCCTATGTGGCTCGGGGGCAGGCCCTAAGCGGGGACACACACACACACACACACACACATACACACACACACGGTGCCTGCTTTGAGCCTCTGCTGCCAGACTGTGGCCGTCAGTAGGACATCCATTAAGGGCTCCAGGGCTCCAGGACTATGAGAGGGGGTAGGCTGGGCTGAGGGACAAATTTTGTGCACAAATTTCATGCACCAGGCCTCCAGTCTAATCTAATAAAAGAATAATATGCTAATTGTGTCACTCCGCTACATCCCAAGCCAATCAGAGTGACTATATGCAAATCAACCCAACCAAGGTGGCAGCCGGCAGCCATAGAGCTAGAGCAAACAGGAGGCTTCATTGCCCCAGCCATGGAGGAAGCTGCCTGCCTAGGCAGGTTGTGGCCTCTGCTCAAGGCATCAAAGTTTCAACTATAGAATATAAATAACCCCAGATACCTGCTACCAGCCAGCCTCGCTGGGAGCTGGGGGCCATGGTCAGCCTGCAAATAGCCATCAGCCCCTCACCCAGGCTGGCCAGGCACCCCAGAGGGGACCCCTACCCTGAAGGGGGTGTGGCCAGCCAGAAAATGGCCCTCAGCCCCTCACCCAGGCTGGCCACACCCCCATGGGGTGAGGGTCCCCACTGGGGGCTTGACCAGCCTTTAAACAGCCATCAGCCCCTCACCTAAGCTGGCCAGGCACCCCAATGGGGACCCCCACCCTGTAGGGAGTGTGGCAGCCTGCAAACAGCCCTCAGCCTCTCACTCAGGCTGGCCACACTCCCATGGGGTGAGGGTCCCTGCTGGGGGGTTTGGTTAGACTGCAAACAGCCATCAGCCCCTCACACAGGTTGGCTAGGCACCACAGCAGGACCCCCATCCTGATCTGGGACACCCTTTAGGGCAAACCAGCTGGCCTCTACCTGTGCACCAGGCTTCTATCCCTTATAATGAAAGGGTAATATGCAAATTGACCCTAACAGCAGAACCACTGGAATGACGGGTCACTATGACACACACAGACCACCAGGGGGCAGATACTCAATGCAGGAGCTGCCCCCTGGTGGTCAGTGCACTCCCACAGGGGGAGCTCTGCTCAGCCACAAGCCAGGCTGATGGCTGTCAGTACAGCAGTGGTGGTGGGAGCCTCTCCTGCCTCTTCAGCAGTGCTAAGAATGTCTGACTGCAGCATAAACCTGCTTCCCGCTGGCAAGTGGATATCCCCCAAGGGCTCTCGGACTGCCAGAGGGATATCTGACTGTCAGCTTGAGCCTGATCCCTCGGGGATTGGGCCTAAGGCAGCAGATGGACATCCCCCAAGGGGTCCCAGACTGTGAGAGGACACAGGCTGGACTGAGGGACCCCCCTGAGTGCAAAATTTTTGTGCACCAGGCCTCTAGTTAGTTACATAGAGTTGTGAAGTAAGTGCAGTTTGCCCTTTCCAGTTTCTTTCACCTTTCTTTTAGCATCAGCCCCATTTTCTCCGTTAATGCTTCCTGTGAGTAACTTGCAGATGGGGAATTTTAAGTAGGAGAAACCTGAAGAAAGATTGATTTGATCACAGGAATGATTTACAAACATTGGAATTGCACGTATATATGGGAGGGGTGCCCCTCAATCATACTATATTAGCTTTCTTAAGATAAAGTAAAAATAAAGTAAAAATAAAACATTCTCATGAAGACTTTAATCCAGCCCTGGCTCAGTTGGTTGAAACATTGTCCTGTGGATCAAAAGGTCTCAGGTTCCCTTCCTAGTCAGTCACATACCTAAGTTGCACATATGGGAGGCAACTAGTCGATTTTTTAAAAAAAAGACTCCAGTCCAAAACTGTCACATCTGCATAAAGGACTTAAAATGATCCCATTAGCACTTAAAATAGTTACTATTTCAGTTTAAACTGGGAGTATTTGAGAATAAAATCAGAATGCCACTTATGATGAAATGGCAAGACTTTAGCCCCTAAGAAATTGTTTGCTATTTTTATTGATTTGTTGACAAATTTTTAATTTACCCTTATTTACAAATAATTAATTTTATCATCATCTTTGAAAATTTTATATTCCATTTACACCAGTCATATATATTTTAATAATTAACCAGCAAGTAAATTCAAATGATCCCACTAGTCCATTGCTTATGAACAAACTGCCACTTAAACCAGATGGTAGAAAACTTAGGTTGTAATTCTGTATGTCCTATGAACTCCTCAGAGTGTTTCTAGATTGCTTAAGGTTTGAAAGCAACAAAACTTCTCAAGAGACAAATGGATAAAAACGGGAAGACTTGCTCTGACGTTCAGAGTTGGAGATGGTGACAGCATTGGGAGTCTCATCAGAAACTTCCATGCTCTTCATACTATGTGATCACTTTATGGAAGAATTTAACTACTACAGAACTGGTGTTAGAAAGGCAATGATTTTGAGTACCCTTCTCATGCTAGGGGTAGCCAAAGGAGAAAAAAAATAGGGATGGCACTGAAGAGATACTCTTACTGTGCTGTCACTGATCTCAGCTCTTACTTTGATTTTGGTGTTCATGAGTCACACATGTCCGGAACACCCATTTTAAATAAATATTAAAACTGTATTGGTCTATACATAGTGCTGTTTACACAGTTGCATAATTGCCAGGGGGAATGGGGGTTATTCTTTGAACAGTACAGCTTTTACTCTTTTTGTTGCCATTCAAAATCTTGATCATTTTTGTTGTGATATGTTGACCTGCAACACTGGGAGAAAGAGAGAGCTGCAGAAACACCCACTTTATGAATTATATATAAAGCTCAAGAGCTCTACTAGCCTTAATTTAAACCATCATTCTACTGAATAAAATACAAAGGGCTTCTAGTTACAATATCGCTGCACTGAGCTCCATTAACAAGTGTGTTTCTCTTTGTATCTGGTATAGGAGGTGCTTTGATCCCTCCTTGGTATATACTTCAATCTCAGTAACTTGGTGGTATATTGTGGTTCACATCTTCTCTAACTACATACATACTGTTTGTCAGATACAACAAATACTGTATTCAGTGCTAGACTTTGAATTTCCTTTCTGATTTTGAGAAAGTTCGGATATTGCTACCAAACGAATATACAGCGAATTTTTTTCAACTCAATAAAAGCTCCTGCTTTTCTCTTTAGGCTGAGTGAGTGTGTGTTGTGTGAGGATGTATGTAAGTATGCAGATGTGTGACTGTGTCACCATTGGTGTGTTTTGGTACACATGCATTTGTATATGGCTTTTCCTACCTTGGGAAGCCACAAAACAAAGCAGTATAACCCTGTGATGAGAAAATAGACTTGACTACAAAATACCATCAACATGTGCAAACTGAGCTTTGGAATCTTTGATTTGGCATCTCCTGGAATAGTATGTAATTTGCAAGTGAAGTTTTCACTGAAATAAAAACCCTTCCCCTTATTTTGCAGCTCTTTCCCTGCCCTCCCCTGTGTTGCAGGTTTGTAATGTTTGAGCACAATTCCTGGGTGAATTTCCTATTTGCCTCTGTGCGTGTTATTTGTGGCAGAGAACTGTGCCTGGTCAGCAGCTCTAGTCCTGGAGCCCGTGGACACTATATGCTGGGCTTCAGTGGAAAGAGAGACCAGCTTAATTTTGTCCCAGGTGAAGGAGTCCAGCCGTTCCTAGCCTGGACTACGGGAAGGTTCCCACATCCTCTTTGCCCCATTAGTTGAGATGACTTGCAGTAGGAAATGTCCAGTGAGTGTTAAGAACTTATTGAAAGATGTCTTAGTTTTATAGTTTTGTTGTTAGCACAAAAAGTGAGAACTTTTACTTCTACATTAAATGTTAAATAAAGTAAATGTTGATTTAATATTTATATTCTTTAATGCTTAGCAAACCAGAATCAGCAGTTAGTTTTGAAAACTTTCCCTTAAATCCTTGGATTTTGGAACTGTGAAGTTGGATTGGTGAAAACATAAGCTCTTTGAAATTCCAGGTGGCAGAGCCATGAGTTATAATCCTGAGCAGCTGAACTTGAAATTATCATTTACGAAATTTTAATTCTTTGGATGCAGCCAATTGAAAGACACTTTTTAAAAAGCTACTGCTGACAGTTTAAACAAAGGAGAGGTATACTAATCTCCCTGGACAGGTAGCATCTGAGTAAATAAAACACCTCTGCTCTTCCAATAATTTAAAAATATTACAGTGATTAAACTCTCATGATTCTATGTTATAGTGTTTTGGAAAACTCTAGTTAATATTTGTAATACAAACATCACTGATATGCTAAAATTATGTGTTATACAGTGACGAATACCATTTAGCATCGCCCACATATTGTTGCTTTGACACAACAGTTCCAAAATCAAC
Source organism: Murina feae (assembly GCA_004026665.1). Taxonomy (NCBI): domain Eukaryota; kingdom Metazoa; phylum Chordata; class Mammalia; order Chiroptera; family Vespertilionidae; genus Murina; species Murina feae. Next base: position 21,650 of record PVJC01010096.1, read on the forward strand.
AGAAAAATGGAAAGATAGTAGAACTATAAGTGCTATTTCTCAGTTAACTCAGCATGGATATCAAAGATTAAAGTAGGCTTTATTCATCTTTTTCCATTTTATTTTTCTGATTAAAGCAGGCATTTTAATATACTGATTGGTATATATATCTTTTCAAAATGCATTGCTGGTGAAGTTTCAAAAATTTTCTCTTTAAAAAAAAAAAGCCAAGATTGAGCTTCAATTAGTGAAATCAGTAGCACTTCATTTTCCTAAATCTAACTTTGAAATAAAAATCATCTTTGGATTATCACCTGAATATTTTATGTAGGTGCTCTAAAGAATGAACCACATTAAAAAAGACAATACCTGCTTTAAATGTTTTTATTTTATTTCATTTCTTCAGTTTGTTTTACTTTTTAGCCTGTAATGTCACAGTATTCTCTCTTTGGCAAGGCTCAATGCACCTTAAATTTTTTTAACAACTGGTAATAAATTGAGGGCAGACATTGTTAGAAAAAGTCAAAGGAAGATGAAAAAAATGCAGTTAGGATGGGATGGAGGAAATAGTGGTGACCTCAAGCTGTGTAATGTTTGATTTCGTGATTGGTCACAGAAAATTAATATTCTTGGAATGTTCTGGGCTCAGGGCATAACCACGGGGAGGAGCACTTGGCAGTGCTGTCCTGCATTTGGACAAAGATGGATTGTGTTAGATCCTTCTGGAGTGTTAACTACACCACGCTTATGGGAAACCAGAATGAATTTCATCCTTCTCCTCAATTTTCTCCTAATAAAATGATGGCCATAACTTTGTTTCATGGCTGGTACCACAAAGATAAACAGAAAAGGATATAAGTTTTTAACCATTTTAGGATTTTTTTTGGTAAACATTTGTAAAATTAAAATAGTTGTAGAAGGTAAGGACATAACTCTTGGAGAGCTCTTGGAGAGCAAATGATAAGCCCTTAGCATATTTTGCTTAGCCTGTTAACTGATATTACTTCCAAAGGACAGGAGTAAAAAATGAAAGAGAAAACCTCTGAGTCCCTAGCTTATATAAAAGTCGGCTTGCTTCAATGGGCTCAATAGACCTAAGCCATTCTAACTTATTAGCCAATCTAATTAAAGTAATGCTTTTAATTCTGACACCTGATGTGCACACGAAGGTGTCATAATAATTATAAGTTCATCTCCGCTCTGCTTGTTATAAAGAGGGGCCATTTGGGGACAGTGATGCATTATTTCTCAAGCAGGACAGCAACTTTTTCTGTTTGCATGGAGCCTTGTTACTGAATCCAATACTTCTTTCTCTGCATGCTCTTACTTACATAGTTCATTTGCATTTCACTTGCATAGCTCTAGTTAAATTAAAGATACATTTCAGCAGTAGTTTAACATGCCTGTGTTTTATTTGGTAATGAAAATTTCATATCAATAACTTGCACTCTTTTTCATGATGTTTACAGCAACCGTTATGACCTCTGGGACTACTGCGACAGTAGCCCTGTTGAGAGACGGTATTGAACTGGTTGTAGCCAGTGTTGGGGATAGCCGGGCTATTTTGTGTAGAAAAGGAAAATCCATCAAGCTGACCATTGACCATACTCCGGAGAGAAAAGATGAAAAAGAAAGGTACCACCTCTAACCGATGAGGATGTTTTTTATGTCTACTTCATGGAAATGAAACCTTGCACTTTAAACTGACCTCATGCTTAAATTTAACCATGCCTTGTTTTCTGGTCTTAACTTCTTCTTGGTCAGGATCAAAAAATGTGGCGGTTTTGTAGCGTGGAATAGTTTGGGACAACCTCATGTGAATGGCAGACTTGCGATGACAAGGAGTCTTGGAGATTTGGATCTTAAAAGCAGTGGTGTGATAGCAGAACCAGAGACCAAGAGGATTAAGGTGAGAAAGGACGTGTAAACACTTGCTATACATGCAAGGAATGAAAGCAGGTGTCTCCAGCTTTCTTGGAAACCTTGAGTGAAGCCAGTGACCTTTAAAAGGGAGTAATTAAGGGAAGGACAGAGAAACTTTCCAGAGAACATAAGATACTACCTTCCAGGCCTACTGAATGATGATGTGCTTGGTTTTGGTGTCACCCCACTGTGGAATTCTCATAGTACGGCGCCCCTGCTCTTCCTCGGTTTCTGTGACATTCTTCGCCTGCTGCTAATTAATGTCCACATTATCCGACACGTCCCTCTCTGCAACCCCTGTCCCACACTGGTACCTGGCACAGTGCAGTGTAGGCTTCCAATAATGGTAGCAAACGTTTGTTAACAGAATGATTTCCTGCATGATAGACAGCCCACTTGTACTTGTTTTCTCTAACAGATTCTTATCCAGTGTTTACTATATGCCAGGCTCTGTTCAAAATAGCTACTACTGCCCCATTTTGTAGAGAAAACAAATGTAGAACATACGGAGCCCAACTTACCTCTGATTGCTCAGCAGAAAAATAGAGGCAGGTTTCAAACTCGGAAGCCTGGCTCCAGAGATGGAGCCTTCCACCGTCACAACTTGCAGCTCCTGGCACCCCGCCATCTGGCTGCTTCCTTTGTGGTGTTACTAAGTAAATGTTAGGTTTGTCCTTGGTGGTTGATGCTAAATGTTGCTACTTTTGCCCTAAATACAAGGCTTCCATTTCACTCTGTTTGCCTACTAGCTGTAAACACAGAATGACCACTCAGCAAACAAATCTTTGAATCGTGAAGATTATTTCAAGGCCAAGTGTAGTTTGTAATCCTATGAATTTGGTTTTATTGCAGCTACATCATGCCCATGATAGCTTCTTGGTCCTCACTACGGATGGAATTAACTTCATGGTGAATAGTCAAGAGATTTGTGACTTTGTCAATCAGTGCCATGATCCCACTGAAGCGGCCCATGCAGTGACTGAACAGGTGATATAGCTGAGCTTCTGCTAGAAAAGTCCCCTTGGGGAAGGGTGTGGGGAGGGGGTGGGAGAGAAGGACAAACCCAGGTGCAGGTTTTGGTACAGCCTGGAGGGGCCACCACAACTTGATTTCTTTGAATCATGTGTTTCAGCTCCAGTATACAATAAATTTTACATTTGACTCTGTAATATTTCCAATTTAAAACATTTTTACACCCTAACCATTTGGCTCAGTGGTAGAGTGTTGGCCTGCAGACTGAAGGATACCAGGTTCGATTCTGGTCAAGGGCACATGCCCGGGTTGCAGACTCAATCCCCAGCTGATAAATGATTCTCTCATCATTGATGTTTCTATCTCTTTCTCCCTCTCTGAAATCAATAAAGATATATTTTTAAAAAACGCAAACACAAAAAAATATTTTTTTACAGTTCTCCCAAATAGTTAATTAAAATTAATATGCCAAGAAAATGTGCTATGTTTATTTTTTGGCTTTGTACACAACTTGAAATAATAGTAACAGCACATAATAAATTATAATAATAAATACTAATATTGCTTACTACATGTCAGATACTCTTCCATTGATATGTGTTTGACTCACTAATTATCACAATGACCCTGTAAGATTGGAACTAGTTTTATCTCTTTCTAATGAATGAGGGAAACTGAGGTACGGAGGTGAAATTGATTTAGTCAAGGTCACAAAACAATTAAGCTGCAGAATATTTGTTGTCTGTTGGGCTTCAAACTATAGATTAAGCAATTTGTATAGACAGCAATTTGAACAGCCAGTTTCCCAAATCTAATCCCTTGACCATTAAATTAGACTCTCCAAGTCATTACCCAATATAGGAACACTATAGCATGTCAGCTTCTGGTTTCTGAGGATGGGTGTGAAAAAGACAAATACCACAAGGTATATGGGTATGTTGTATGTCACTCTGTTGGTCAGAGCTAAAATTTGGAAGCTGGATATCAGTAGAGAAAATGTAAAATTTCCATGTGTTGTGTAATATCTTTTTGGGTAGCTTTTTAAGTTAGAACCATCACCGATCATTAGAGGCACAGTTTAATTCAACAGCTATTTTGGCATTTTCTGATTTTTTTTACATTTTCAATCCTGGAGTCAAATTTGGTCCAAACTTTTTTTTTAGAGTTTAAAGTGAAAGCGAGTTTGCTAGTAAAGCAATGGGACAGAGATGGCTACTCCACAGGGAGAGCAGCATGGCTCACATGTTAAGTATTAATATTTATAATTAATATAATTAAGTAATAAGACATTACCAAAAAGCATTATTTGCTCAAAAATAAATAGGTAAGCATGTATGGTTCACTTGGTTTCTACGTGTGCTTATGAGATTAAGAAAACGGGCCCAGTTTCATGGATGATGACTTTCTTCTTAATTTTCAACTTCCTGTCTTGATATAATGTGTTCTAATTCATGAGGACAATGCAGTTTACAATGAGTGCACGGCATTCCACTATAGTTGAGTACCACAAGTCCTTTAACCGTTCCCCTAATCTGCAAATTTAGTTTATATTCACCTTGCCCTATTGTAGGGGAACACTATAATAAACTTCTTATATTTATTTGTGCATATCTATTTTCTTCAGGTATTGTTTTCTTAGATTAAAGTCTTGTAAGTAAAATTGCTAGGTGAAGAATATACAATATTCTAAAGCTTTTAATCTTTACCAATTGCCCTTCAGATATATTCCAATTTACACTTTTCTAGTATGTTTTATAGCTTGCATTTCTCATCTGTGTACAGCTTGCTTTTTCCATTATCTTATACTGGAGGCTCGATGCACAAAATTCATGCAAGAGTAGGCCTTCCTTCCCCCAGCTGCCAGCAGGCACCTGGGACTCGGGCTTCCCTTGCAGCCTGGCTTCATCTGGAAGGACATCTGGTCTAATTAGCATATTATGCTTTTATTGCTTATCTTTTTCATGATTATTGTAAGAACTTGCTATATACTAATTATAGTAGTACTTTGTCTGATAGTGCAATTTTTTTCTGTCTTTCAATTTGTTTGTAAAACTTTTTTACTTTCTGAAGCTTTTTCATCAGATATTTTGATCAACCCTTTCCTTCACAGTTCCAGCCTGAGGCTATGAGGTCTTTTGAAATACATTTGCTGTTAAATATAATCCCATTACTTCTTACCATGCTGATTATCTCATTTGCTGTTTGAATTAATTCCTGAAATTGATTTTATAGTTCTCCTACAATATGAAATTTAGTTTATGCCATCTTTTCATTTTGTAGGGAGCATAAACTTTCTTGTAGTTATAACTTTATACATGTCCACTTCCTTAGATTATTATTTCTGTAGGCTAAATTCCTGGAAACAGAATTGCTAGGTAAGGACTAACACCTTGTGAATCTATACCTTGTATCAGTTCCTATGTTAAACTAGTGGCCCAATGCACGAAATTCGTGAACATTAGAAGGGGATTAATTAGAGGAAATATTTTAATACTGCTATTTGCCCTTTCTCTATAATAGAAGTGTCAGAGTTTAAAGAAAATTAGTAAAAATTATATGAAAATCTTCCTCCTGTCAGAGTCTGGGGTGCACCACAGAACCCAGAATCAAGTCTTCAACCACCCACGTGCACCTCAAAATTGCTCGAGACCCAAACCTGGGCTAGATCCAGACCCGGCTGAAAGTCCTGCTGGGTGGGGGGCACAGCCTCAGGTCCCCTGGCCTGGGGCTAGGGCGGGGGGCATGGCCTGAGGTCCTCTGTCCTGGCACCAGGGAAGAGGGTGCAGCCTGAGTTCCTCTGGCCTGGTGCCAGGGCAGGGGGAGCAGCTTGAGGTCTCCTGTCAAGCCCTGCTGGTGGAAGGCACGACCTGAGGTTCCCTGTCAAGTCCTATGCAGAAGGTGGGTGGGCGCACAGCCTCAGGTCCCTGCTAAATTGCTCTTTAAGGCTTGTTATGGGAACTTAGCCTCAGCTGTGGGTGCAAATTGACCAGAGTGATGGTCAATTTGCATATTCCCTCTTTATTGTGTAGGATACTTGACAGATATTTTCTTCTTCAGGAGCTGCATATCTTATACCTTAGTCCACTGGTGTTTCTCTTGCCAAAATTGCTGCAGTGGAATATAGTCAATGTGGTTGTTTTGGGTCATCTGTTATTCTATGTGCAATCTAATAAACTGGGCAATGACACCCGGTGAAAGAATCACAAACACTATGACATAACTGGGTTAGTAATTGTATTAAATCAGTTTGACTTGCCAGAGGAAGATGATATCTGTTTGTGCAGACTCTGATTTCTAGTGTTTTTCTCTTCCTTCCTGCCAAACCCTGCAGGCAATGCTGTATGGTGCTGAAGACAACAGTACAGTCATCGTGGTGCCGTTTGGTGCTTGGGGAAAATACAAGAACTCCGAAATCAATTTCTCCTTCAGCCGAAGCTTCGCCTCCAGTGGACGATGGGCCTGAGTGCTGGCTGGGACTTTGAGTTTCTGTGCAACAGTTTTTCCCTAAGTATATAAAGAAACTGATTAGATAAAAACGTCAGCTGTTCCCGAGTAACCCTGTGACTCCCTAGATCAGTACACAAGCTAGTGTAAACTTAGTAACCATTTGCATAACCATAAACCATGTCAGAAACAGCCGTCATGTTTATGTTCAACTGTACATGCTTGGTATAAAACTATGTGTAATTCAGTTACTGTGAGTCTCTAAGCTGAGTGAGCACATGAAAACTGGTTTGATATACTTGCTGAGTGTTAAATTTCTAATTTTAAAAACTCTTAGGCAGCTATGAGTTTCTTTGATCACTTTTGTTTATCCATTTGAACAGGTTCTTGTCTTCAAATTCTTTAATAGTAGTCAGTATTTTTCAGAATTCTTCAATGTATTATCAGCACATGTTTTAATTTTTAATAACTGTACCAAGCATTAATGTGAAAACTGAGTTCTCTGATACTTTATTTTGTATTCTGGACCACTTAACTGGTCAGAATGTAACAATGTGGAAGAAATTAATTCAGATACTATGACATGCTAAATTATATACATATTTCTAAACAATGCACTTGTATTTTTCAACTGTGTCACAAGGTTCCCCTTCTCCCCCAATTCATTCCTATTCTGTAGCTAAGAATACTATAGAGATATGACTATTCCTTCATATCAGAACAGAATGCACAGGCTGACTTCTCTGGTCAAAGGTATTCAAAGCTAAATACCAATTGTACCACGTATCTTGTATAAAGTTTCATTTATTGTCTCTAACTCTTTTTGTATATAGCATGTTTATGTCACTTTATGTATAGACTAAGCAATTTGGATAATTTGTCAGTAATGATACCATATTGACTGATACTGTTATATGTGTGTGTGTATGTGTGTGTCTGTGTGTGTATAGCTTTTTGCTTATTTCTAAGACTCATAAGAAAGGATAAATCTAAAACATTAAAGCATTCTATATTTCAACTTGCTATGTAATAGCCTATCTAATAAAGATGGAATATGCTAATTGACCCTCACGCCATCATAAAGATGGTGGCGCACACAGCCAATAAGGAGGGAATATGCTAATTGACTGCCACACCCTCAAAGATGGCAGCACTCACAGCCACAAGATGGTGGCATCCAGTCCCCTCAGCCCCGCTGGGGCAGCAGGTGTGCAGCAAGGCCAGGCCCACCCTCAGGCAGGCCTTGCTGCTCCATGTGCCTGCCTCCAGAGTTCCCCAGTCCCCTCAGCCCCCCAGCTGCCCAGGGCTGGTCCGAGGCGCAGGCAAGCCTCAGATGGTGGTTACCTCCGAGGGCCGCCCAAGGCTCAGGTAACCAGAGGCAGCCAAGTCTTGTGCAGCCAGCAGTGGCAGCAGCAGAGGTGTCATGGGGCACTGCCTTCCTCTGATCGCCATGTTGCCTTCTGCCCCTGAGGACTCCCAAACTGTGAGAGGGGACAGGCCAGGCTCAGGGGACCCCCCCCCCCCGCCGCCAGTGCATGAGTTTTCATGCATTGAGCCTAAGCAACCATTACGACCAAATGACCAGAACAACCAGTTGCTATGATGTGCACTGACCAACAGGGGACAGACACTCAATGCAGGAGCTGTCCCCTGGTGTCAGTGCACTCCCACAGCCAACCTCCCATGGCCTATTACCCTGTCTGGTGGCCAACCTTCTGCGGTCCCTCCCCCCTGCCAGCCGGCCCCCTGATAGGCTCTGATCTCGGGGCTGGCTGGTCACCCTCCCAGATTCCTTCCCCCTGGCCGGCCAGCCCCTCAATAGGCCTCAATTGCTGGCCAGGCTGAGGGACCCCACCTATGCACGAATTTGTGCACCAGGCCTCTAGTAGGAGTATAAAACTATACTTCCTTATATTTGCATGTAAGTTTTCTATTAAAATGTGAATCTCTAAATCTGTATTTGGAATTATATCTGCAGTTTATTTCTGCAGACAGTGTAAATTTGTTGTATGTGTGAGTGTATATACATATGTATATTTTGCATTGACATAAAATTTAAAAGGAACAATCCTGTGTAGCTCTTTCAATAGTTAGCTTTAAATTATTGATGTTTATATCTAGGGACTCTTGACAAACTGAGGGTGGTTTTAATAGTGGAGAATCAATGGTCATTAGCAGGTGAGGTAACATTAAAAATGGCTGTAGGAGATATTTCATGGTGGATGATTATGTGGAAAACCCAGGGACAGAACCAGCATGTTGAAGCTATGTTGTTACATGGTAATTTGCCTATAAAATAGGATGTAGGAAAATACTGGGTGTTAAGAATGACATGGTGTTTTGCTGTAGAAACAAAAGAAAAACCAAAAAGATAAATTTGGTGTAGTATATATCTTCAACACCCAGTTTTGGAGGTTGACCTTTTTTCTTTAAGTTTTATCTTAAGGCTTAGTAGAAAGAAGGCCCAACATATATTGTTCACATTCTCTCATCTTTTTGGGAATGGAAGAAAATCTTGAGTTTCCCAGCTTATATTAATTAGAAGTTGGTTTTTTTTCGGGGGGGGGGGGGAATAAACAGTAAAGAAGTATCTCAATTTTTTTTTTTCAAAGGAAGTTTGGTGAAAGAAAGAAAAATATCACAGGAAAGGATATAGTCTCCTATTTGTTGTCTAAGAAGTGAGGACTCCAAGGTAGAAAAAGAAAGCTGGAAAACTTCCTTGTTCTTTTTGCGTCAGATCCATGGAACATAAATATAGAACCTATATTTCGGAATATGGAGCATTTCCAAACTAACAAGGAAATAAAAACGCTAAAGCACAAGATGATATTTAGAGATGTAAGTTTCATTTTTGTTTTGAATTCTTCACATTACCATTTTTCTTTTACTTTAAAAACTGAAAATGGGAGTGGTGTTAGCACTTCAAAGGTCGGAGTCATTAGTGCATTGAGGTAGATTCCAGGTTTGACAAAGAGAAATTGGTGGCGTTGGCCAAGCTGTGCTCTGCTTCACCTCAAAAGCTTTTAAAACCCCAAGCCGGTTAACTTGGACTAAGGCATGAAATACGCTTGTTTGTTTTTCAGGCCCCAGTGTTGAAGGATAATTTGCAGATTCTTGTGATTCATAAAAGATAAGCACACGTGGATTACTCTACTATTTGGGAATTGTGTAAATGGAAGTAAATAAAAGGACTTCTAGAGTTGTTTTTTGTTTGTTGGTTTGGTTGGTTATTTTTGTTTGTTTTTTTAGTTATAACTAAATTTGCCATGTGGCTAATACCACGTGGTTTAGGTATGGTGTAAATTATATTAATATACTTAAGCTTAACTCACTTGTGTTTAAGTTTGCCTTTCATTTATATATTGTATGTAAATCATCTTTCTAAAATGTGTTGCCAAACTTTATTTGCCAGTGTTTATTTGGCAAAATTATCTTGAAATTGTGATTTTTCACGTTAAGTACCTTACACATTCAAAAGTATATGCTATCCTGCTTTCCATCTGCTGTTTATTTGTTACAGATCTTTCTGTTTAAGTGCTTCAAAGTATGATGCATTTTTTCCTGAAAAAAAAAATAGTTTTGGAGGGATCAGTTTTTGAATCTCTGTACTCCATGATATGAACTTTCTTGAGTTCCAACCTTTTAAAAAAGTACTTACTTTGAAGAATTACTAGCACATAATCTAAATGGAAATTATTTTTTCAAAGAGGAATTTGATTTGTCTTTTTTCTTCTTCAGAATCTCAGCAGGGAATGGGTAGACCTATGCTAAGTCTTAAATATCAGCCAGGACATTTAGTTTCCTTTCTAAGAATGGACAAAGGTTTTATTTCATGGTCATATGACAGTAAGAACATGCTTCAATGCAGGGTGGGGGAAGGGATGGTTAACGCTGAGCAACAAACAATTCAACATGTACTTTTCTTTAAGTACTTCAATTGTTCACATACCCATGTCTGAAAAGTGACATACATTTTTGGTTGGGTTACAGTTTATTGTTAGATTCACTTATCTGGATGATTTAAGCAGAAATAAAAGGACGGATTGTGATGACCTGCCTGTTGCATTTGGCATCTGGAAGAACAGTTGACTCTCTGGCAGCTCCCATTGGTTATTAGATGGTTGGAACAGTTCATTGATGGTCATATCAAGTGTTCTGGACTGTGAAGTTATGGAGTTCCTCCACTTCCAAGGATGACTCATCTACCATTGGCTGCCAGTACATCATATAGCAGTGTGGAATGTCCAAAATTAATTTAGATTCTGCCAAATTGCTGTGGTACACATTTATTTTGTAACTTACCAAAGTGCTACCTGGTGTACAGCCTTTCCAATAGTGAGCTGATGTAATTGTTGCTTTGAGCATTGTTTTAAATGTATTGAGTAATTGAACAGACTGAAATTACATATCTCAGTGTACAAGACATGATTTTAATAAAATGCATACATCAAACACTTTAAAATTCAACTGTGTTTATTTTGGCATCCAGACTTACCAATGTGTTGTTTTTAAAATAAACTTTATTGATTTTTACAGAGAGGAAGGGAGAGGTACAGAGAGTTAGAAACATCGATGAGAAACATCGATCAGCTGCCTCTTGCACACCTCCTACTGAGGATGTGCCCACAACCAAGGTACATACCCTCTACTGGAATTGAACCCAGGACCTTTCAGTCCACAGGCCAAACTGGTTAGGGCAAGACTTACCAGCGTTTATAATGGGACCCTGTGAACACTAATAGAGGCAATGAATGTTTGCAAATTTCTTTTAGTAGCTAAATTCTGGTTGTTTGCAAAATTAATGTGAAGAATCTTTGAAAAAAAAAGTATATTATCTATTCAAATCTCTTTTATTTAATCTAAAACAACATTTGTCTCTTTCATTTTCTTCTAAAATATTTGTTGGTATATCAGAGGAAACTGGTCATGATGATTTCTACATTATTTTGCCTGTGGTATATTTCACTGCAGCATTTCCATATATTAAAAATTTGAAACTTCCCTGGCTGGTGTGGCTCAGTTAGTTGGTCACCATCTTGTGCACCAGGAGGTTGCTGGTTCGATTCCTGGTCAAAGGAACCTGCTGGGTTTTAGGCTTGATCCCTGGTCAGGGGTATGCAGGAGGCAGCTGATTGATCAATGTACTCTCACACTGATCTTTCTCCCTCTCTAAAAATTAATAAACTGTTCTTTTTTAAAAAAATGTTAAATATTGGAAACAGGTGTTTGGTAGTGACACTGTAGAACTTGACATTATGCTTTTACCATAAGCCATTGTTAAAGTCCTGTCTGACTGAATAAATGTAGTAATTGCAATGCATTGGTACAGGGTCTCTTCTAGAATGTGTCGCTGGAAGGTAACAGCAAATTCCATGGCAGCAGTGATTGTCCTATTTTGTTCAGACTTTGAACTTACTACTTTATCTGTTTAGCAATGAGGAGAAAATGCTTTAGAGTCATTAATGCTTGTCGAATGAGCAGGTTAATGCATTGAATTATGTTTTCATTAATTTTCTTAGTGGAGAAATGGATATTAGATCTTAAATATGAAGCTAAGTGCAGTGTTTAATGGTGAAGGTATGATCTCACCTCTTTTTGTGCTTCCTTAGACCTTTGCGAAGTGTAAGTTCTATAAATATGGTTCAGAATCTCTTTCTGAGCAAAACCTAGGAGAGCAGGGCTGCACAAGTGACTCAAATCTTGCTTATTTAGAAAATGTGGAAGGGAAAATGAGTTTCAAGGGTCTCAGGCTATGCTCCTTTGCATATATTAGCTCACTCTTCACAACAGGGAAGGTGTTTGTGTGTGTGTGTGTGTGTGTGTGTGTTCCTCACTGCCTTTCATCAGATTTTTATTCAAAATTAGCTGTCCAAAGTGATTTGACCTTTCTGGAATAAGCACATTTAAGTTTATGTCACAGGCTTCTTTTCTCTGGTGGGTTTCCTTTCTGCAGGCTTCTCAGCTGCTGGTTCTTGGTAGCTGCAGCCTCTTTTCCCACCAAAGGTTTCTGCTTTGTAAGGCCAACAGCCTTCTTTCCTTTTGTCCCTACCACAGGCTTCTTGCCTGGAACCCCCTTCTCATATGCTTTGGCTTCTAGTGCTGCTGCTGATGCGTTATCCAGCCCAAGCTGTGGTCCTTGGCCTGGAGAAGAATGGGATTCTGGTACATGGTCATTGCATAGGGATTAGCTTCAACATGATTTGTGGAGAAGCACAGGACTTGGTTGGAAAATCTGTAAGGAGGATTCTCTGAAAGGTCAGAGGCCTCTAGGGGATTGTTGCGGAAGACAGAAGACCCTGCCTTGACTTTTCCAAACAAGTCAGAGCTCTCAGGTGTTTTATTGGAATCTTTATGTTTAGACTTCAAAACGTTCTTATTTTAAAGATACTATAGATAAGTGTGCTTTCTCAAGGATACTTACCCAGCTGGTAGTATCTAGAGATTAATTTTGGTTCATGCTGTTGCTACAATAAAAGCCTAAGAAGGCAGATGAACAGGGATGTCTTGTTCCTTTGGCCAGGCAGTCCCTTAGCCCTTTCTTTCACAGAAACATGTGTCAGAATAATTCATTCATCTGTCGCTCAGGGTCTGCTGGTCAGCCCTGGCAATGATTCTTGGGTTTCCCAGTGGATTCTTCTTCAGCACTCTTTGATTAACCTAATGGTGTTGTGCTTGGTGGACTCTCTGAGTCTCTGGGCTTTTCAAGATTCTGCTCAGATCTGTATTGTGCATGGGAAGGTGGTAGTTACTCTTGAGGGAGGCAGTTTTACTCCAGGTGTCATAAGTAAAGCACCTTCAATCCAAATGCATACTCAGCTCACATATCCACCAGGAGTAAGTTTCAAAATGTTCAGTTTGCTTACATCAAGAAGAGTAATTCCAGGAATGTTTCTGAAAGCTTTGATGATACCATTGTCCTCATAGATGATGCAAAATGCCCGCACTGGATACAATGGTTTTACATTTTTCCCCTGCCAGCTCTCATTCATGAGGGGCAGAGACCATTTTTATTTCATTCCAGGCCTTAGCCTTCTTTTTTAAAAATTTTATTTATTGATTTGAAAGAGAAAGAGAGAGAGAGAGAAAGAGAGAGATCAATTTGTTGTTTATGCATTCATTGACTGATTCTTCTATGTGCCCTGACCAAAGTCAAACCCACAACCTGGGCATATCTAGGATGATGCTCTAACCAACTGAGTTCTCAGGCCTTAAGTTTCTTAAGAAGAACAACTACATCCTTCATTTTCTTGTAGCCTTCAACTTTATCTTCAATCACCAAAGGAAGTTCAGCAATTTCCTCAGAATGATGACCTTTAGACATGACCAGTGCTGGGAAGGTTGAGACAGCCAGAGTAAAACAGATGGCTTATTGCTTCTGTGTTGTTTCCACTCTGCAGGGCCAATGGTGCCAGGTTTTGACTGGTGCAAACATGTGGCCCCTACAACACATATTTCCAAAGCACCTTGGCCAGAATGATGAGTCCCACCACCTTGAACTCTGGGAATTTGAGCCACAGCTCTGCCAGTACCCCAAGACTTAGCACTGGTTGATGACCTGCCAATCACTGACAGACTAGGGTTGTCTATTATTTTTGTGCAAATTGGTGTGAACAAAGTTCCCAATATCTGGTTGAATGGAGCTTTGAACACAGCAGGCAAAGTGCCATTTTTGCCAGATGATTCCCCCTTTTTGGAGTACACTGATGTCAGTGGATGGGCAAATGCCATAGTGTGGAGAGAAGGTCATAGTCCTCTCAGCCTGGTGGCTTCCACAGGAATAGCCAAACCTTTTTTATCATTTTTATCCTTGAGGAAGCTAATAAGTAGCAAGAGCCAATCCAGACCCCTTTGACTTTAGTCTGTGTTCCTTCTATTCTACCTTCATATATTAGCAAAAGCAAAACCAACTCACTACTGTCAACATCTACAGCATCCGTCTACAAAAGGATCTCTGGAGGACATGAAAAAGTTATACAGTCATGATTCAGAAACTTGCTGTATGGATGAACATATTAGAGATAGCAACTGAGTGTACGTCACCTAAGTAAACTAGGATAGAGAACTAAATTATGTCCAAGCCAAATGAATATAACTCGGGAGCAAGTGTGAATGAATGGATGCAGAATGACTGCTTTAAACAGCACAGCACTTAGATGGTCCCTTATGGAAGCCCAGTAAGTCAGCCTATCAATGATAAGCATTTATTAAGAACCTGTTGTACATGTCTGTGATGACACTGGAGTAGGTCTTGAAGGGCTTGGGGAAGGGAGTGGTGGATTATCTCCCTAGAAGAGCTTTGTCCAGGGGCAGCAAAGTGAGTTACACCAGAAGGTAGCAGTGTTCATCTGGATAGGTGAAGCAAAGATGGTTTGCAGGCAACAAATGTAACCAGTGAAGTCACAGCCTTTGGTCACATGTCAAGCATAGGTTATTTCAATGACCAGGAGGCTTACGTCACATCTTAGGAGGCAGATGGCCAAAGGCAGGACTAGTTACATATTTTTATGCAAAACAAAAATGCCAAACCCTTATTCAAAAATTATGGGGACCTATCAGGTGGCAAGGCTGAGATTTTGGCAAGGGCCCCAGGCAGCTTAGAAAGTGAAATAAAGCTCCCAAAGCTTACCACCTAACTGGAACTTGGGGGGAAATCTCCCCACTGTGTACATACAGATGTGAGTTTTAACTGCAGGAAGACATCTTCCTCACCAAGGCTCTCCTCCAGTTTCATACTAAACAAGCCAATGGCACATTCTCTGCATGTCTGTGGTTTTGCTCCATGGGAACTTTCTATGAGGTAAGATCTTGGGCTGAAAGCTTTCTCACACTCACTACACTCACAAGATCTTTGTCCAGTGTGAACTCTGATGTTTAATGAGGCCTGAGATTTCCACATTCACTACAGCCATAGGCTTTTCTCTAGTATGAACAATGTACAATAGGCTGGAGCTTTGGCCAAAGAATTGCCCATGTTTGTCTGGATGGCGTGGGTCAGTGGTTGAACATCAACCTATGAACCAGGAGGTCAAAGTTCCATTCCCAGTCAGGGCACATGCCTGGGTTGTGGGCTCAATCCCCAGTGTGGGTCATGGAGGAGGTGGCTGATCAATGATTCTCTCATCATTGGTGTTTCTATCTCTCCCTCTTCCTTCCTCTCTGAAATCAATAACAAAAATAAAATAAAATGAAATAAAAATAAATAGAAAGCAGCAACCTGAGGACACTGGCTATGGATTCAAATCCAGGCCTATTTCATACTAAAGTCAGTTATTTTCCACTTCAGAAGTCAGATAAAGTTAGTAGGTTCTTATATATTCACTAGTGGTCTGGTGCACGAATTTGTGCACATTGAAAGGAAGTTCATTAGAAAAAGCACTTTAATATCGCTACTCACCCTTTCTCTATAATAGAAGTATCAACCAAAATTCACAATTGACAATGACAGATCAAAACACATGCATGTGATTGGCACCAGTGAGAGCTTTATAAGTATCACATGCTTAACCTTTTGTATATATAGCATAAACTTGCTTAATTAGACCTGTTTTCTAATTTAGCTAAACTTTTTCCAGCCCAATGAAATACCCCAATTTCTCTTTCAGGTAATTTTCAGCAATACAGCAATAAATATCAACATGAAGCAGATTATTATTGGTCACTCAGGGAGAACAAAGGGTAAAATATTTAATTGCAGAAGTGTTTGACTATATTCTGTGCAGTGAGAAAACCTGAAGTCATTTTCAAGGTCCACCATTTCTTACTTCTTTTCAGTTGGGTAAAGTTTCTAAGTTTTCTTAATCTCTGTTTTCTGGCAAATGAAAAGAAAGTAGGATTCCACTGAGTCTCCTATATACTTACTCCAGGACTTCTGTGAGGATCAAATGAGATGAGGCATGGGAAAATGCTTCACAGACATTTGGTTAAAGTGTGAAATGTTTTCACCTGGTTATAAAGCAAGTCATGTTCCTGGCTTGAATAAATTCCAAGGAGGCTAGTCACTAGGGAGAGGAAGCTGGGAGTTGCTACATGATGTCATTACCCGGCACCCACAGCCACCATTTCTGGGCTGGGCTGTGGGCCGCATGTTGTGCCATGGGGTCTTGGCAGCATCGGCTGCAATTTGGTGAGCTGTTGCTCCAGGGTGGTGGTGGGGCCTTTGTCCCACTTGAGGGAAGCCAGGTCCACACCAGTTCCACAGTGCCATTTCTCTGTAAATGGCCAATGTGCATCACATCAGGTCCTATGTTGAGTATCTGCCACCTGATGGTCAGTGTGAGTCATAGCGACCCATTGGATGGACACTTAGCATGTTAGCCTTCTTATATATATGACTAGAGGCCCAGTGCATGAATTCGTGCATGGGTGGAGTCCCTCTGGGTAGCCTGCTGGGATCGGGCCAAAACTCACAGTCCAATGCTGCCTGCAGTTCCTACCTTCCACTCTTGCTCATCTTGGCCCCACTATGCCTGCTGCAGACTCACGCCCAATCCGTCCTGATTGGGAGAGGCACATGCTGCCATAGCAGTGCTTGCCAGGCTTGAGCCCTGTATCTGGCACCCTCCCAAGGAAAGTGGCCTGTGGGATTGGGCTGAAACTGGCTCTTTGACAAGCCCTGAGGGATCCCGGATTGTGAGAGGGCACAGGCCAGGCTGAAGGACCCCACTGGTGCACAACTGGGCTGGGGAGGGACTGCAGGAGTGCTCCAGGGCATATCCAGCCAATCTCACTCAGTCCGGACCTGCTGGACCCCAGCAGCAAGCTAACCTACTGATTGGAGCATCTGCCCCCTGGTGGTCAGTGCACATCATAGCGAGCAGCTGAGCAGTCTTAGCATATCATTAGCATATTATGCTTTGCTTGGTTGTTTAGTTGTTCTGCTGTTCATCTATTTGCATATTA
>PVJC01010097.1:8062-30309 GCA_004026665.1 Murina feae
TCAGGCAAGTAAATGGTTAAGAGCTAGTCCTTCTGAATTGCGAGAGGGATCCCAGATTGTACAGGGTGTTGACTGGGCTGAAGGACCTCCACCCACTGTGCATAAAGTTTGTGCACTGGGCCTCTAGTAATAAATATAAAACCAAATCATCCATGTATTTTTTTAAATAGGTTAACATTATTAAAAATGGCATAGTTTGCAGTGCCCTGAACTTTGCATTTCTCAAAGGCAAAACTAGCTGATTTGCTATCTAATTAAAATACTGTATAAATATATGCTGCAATTAAAATGAAAAGTTAATCACAATTGGTTTGTAAAGAGCTCTGTTTAGAAAAGAAAGTGGAAACACAAGATGGTGAGAGGTCTAGAAATGGCAGCTGGCAGGACGGAGGGGAGGTATAGAGAGTGAGTGAGTGAGAAGATGAAGTGAGAGTGTGTGGAGGTATGTGTGGTGTGTGTGTGAGAGAGGGACAGTTAAATACAGCAGGAGTGGCAGAGACTGGCAGAGGAGGCTCTCTGGGACAGGGAAAGACTGCTACCGCTGTGAATACTCGCAGGACTGCAGGACTCCGCATGGAGCCCATGCAATCTTGAAAGGGAAAGTAGCCTCTTCTAGGAACTCATCAGCACCACCACCCAGAGAGGCCTGGGACATTGCCTGTGTGACACAGTAGCCACTACAGCAAAAATACTGCTGCCTCACCCACAGACTCACAGACCAGGGGATCTCCACCTCCAACAGAGCACAGGAGCACCACTTAGTAGCAGGAAGTGCAGCCTCCCTCTCCCCAGGGTAGATCTCCGATCTCGAATTCACAGGCATTTGTGCGTCTCTAGCTCGCTAGTCATCTCATTCCCGAGTACCTGTGCTTCAAAATTCCTCTGCTGACTATTTTGGTACAGTTTACTTCTTAAGGTTCCTTTTTACTTTGTTGTGGCCTTCCCCAAAATCATGACAAGCACCTGGCAACTTCATCTTGCCAAGCTTTGAGACTGATGACCTCTCTGCTTAGGGAGAAAAACTGCCTTTTTTTCCCTTTTCCCTTCTCCCTTTCTCCATTCTCTCATTAGGGAGGGTCTTAACCATTTGCTCCGCAGTGTCCTTCATTGGGAAAGATAATGGCTTATTAGTTATAAGCTATTTTCCCACACTTCTAATTTTGTTTTAACTTTCCTGTCTCAGTTTCCCTACTCTTCCTGGTCTGGCATCCTGTAACAACTGTACTACATTTTAACATTTTAGTAAGAACAGGTTTATTAATGAGATTCGGAACTGCTCAGACCTTGAGATACTGACCTATTTTTGTGAGGAAATGAAAATAGCCTGTGGAATTAAAATGATGCAGATACTTTGGGAGAAGTCTGACAATTTAAACATAGGTTTACCAAATAACCCAACAATCTAATCTAATGAAAAAGAAACATGCAAACTGGTGTCACTCTACTACATCTAAGCCATGCCCACCAGCCAAATAGAGTAACTATATGCAAATTAATCCAGGCAAGATGGCGGCTGGCAGCCATGAAGCTAGAGGAAAAGGAGGCTTCCTTGCCCCGGCAATGGAGGAAGCCAAGCTTCCCACTTGCCCGGCTGTGGCCTCCACTCAAGAAAACAAAGTTTTAATTATAGAAGATAAATACATCCCAGATACCTTTCCAGCCAGCCTCCCTGGGACCTTGGGTCGCTAGGGG
This sequence comes from Murina feae, assembly GCA_004026665.1. Taxonomy (NCBI): domain Eukaryota; kingdom Metazoa; phylum Chordata; class Mammalia; order Chiroptera; family Vespertilionidae; genus Murina; species Murina feae. The sequence goes on from PVJC01010097.1 coordinate 9,755, forward strand.
CCTTGGCCAGCCTGCAAACAGCCATCAGCCACTCACCCAGGCAGGGCAGGCACTGCAGCAGGACCCTCACCCTGATCTAGGACATCCTTCAGGGCAAACCAACTGGTCCCCATCCATGCACCAGGCCTATATCTTATATAATAAAAGGGTAATATGCAAATTGACCCTAATAGCAGAATGACTGGAAATGGCTGGTCATTATGACACACACTGACCACCAAGGGGCAGAAGCTCAATTCTGGAGCTGCCCTCTGGTGGTCAGTGTGCTCCCACAGGGGGAGCTCTATTCAGCCAAAAGTCAGGTTGCCAGCTGCCAACACAGCAGTGGTGGTGGGAGCCTCTCCTGCCTCCTCAGCAGCACTAAGGATATCTGACTGCCAGCTTAGGCCCAATCCTCCAGGGAGCAGGCCTAAGCCAGCAGGTGAACATCCCCCGAGGGGTCCCAGATTGCAAAAGGGGATAAGCCGGGCTTGGATGAGGGATGCCGCAGAGTGCACAAATTTTTGTGCACTATAAGTGCACTAGAGGCCTGATGCACAAAAATTTGTGCACTTGGGAATGTCCCTCAGCCCAGCTTGTGCCCTATCACAGTCTAGGACCCCTCAGGGGATGTTTCCCTACTGGCTTACACCTGCTTCCCGGGGGGTCAGGCCTAAGCTGGCAGTCAGACATCTCTTTGGCAGCCCGGGAGCCCTCAGGGGATGTTCATTTGCCAGCAGGGAGCAGGCCTAAGCTGCAGTCGAACATCCTTAGTACTGCTGAGGACGTGGTAGAGGTTCCCACCACCACTGCTGTACTGGAAGCTGTCAGCCTGTCTTGAGGCTGAGCAGAGCTCCCCCTGTGGGAGCACACTGACCACCAGGGGCAGCTCCTACATTGAGCATCTGCCCCCTGGTGGTCAGTGTGTGTCATAGTGACCAGTCATTCCCAGTGGTTCTACTATTAGGGTCAATTTACATATTACCCTTTTATTATATTGGAAGATAGAGGCGTGGTGCATGGGTTGATGTTGGCTGGATTTCCATGAAGGGTGTCCTGGATCAGGGTAGGGGTTCCACTGGGGTGCTTGGCCAGCATGGGTGAGGGGCTGGTGGCTATTTCCAGGCTCTCCAAGGCCCCATTGAGGACCCTCTCCCCATGAGTGTGTGGCCAGCTGGGTGAGGGGCTGAGGGCCGTTTTCAGGCTGCCCAAAGTCTCTTCAGAGTTCGGGTCCCTACTGGGGTGCTGAAGGCCTTTTTCAGGCTGGCCAGAACCCCTTCAGGGTTTGGGTATTTATTGGGGTGCCTGGACAGCGTGGATGAGGGGCTGAGAGCTGTTTACAGGCTGGCCACAGCTCCCATTGATCCAAGGTCCCAGTGAGGCTGGCTGGAAGCAGATTTCTGGGATTTATTTATCTTCTATAATTGAAATGTTCTTGCCTTGAGTGGAGTCCACAGCCTGCCTAGGCAGGCATTGAACCCTCCTGTTTGCTTCTGCTCCGTGGCTTCTGTAATTGAAACTTGTTGCCTTGAGCAAAGGACACAGCCAGCCTAAGCAGGCAGTTTCCTCTATTGCTGGCCTCCTATTTGCTCTAGCTCCATGGCTGCCTGCCGCTATGTTGCCTGGGTTAATTTGCATAACGTCTCTCTGATTGGCTGGTGGTCATGGCTTGGCCGGTGGGCATGACTTAGGTGTAACGAAGTGAGGGTTAATTTGCATATTACTCTTTCCTTAGATTAGGTACCAAGAGGAATAATAATATACATGCACATGCACACAAGACCGGTATACAATTATTTTCAGTAACATTCTTCATAATATGTAAAAGTAGAAACATCTCAGATGTTCATCAATTGATGAATGGATAAACAAAATTGTAGTTTTATACAATATAATATTATTTAGCCTTTTGAATGAAACTTGGATTTGTATCCCTAAAATGAATTTTACACTTGGTTAAAATAGGAAATTTTGTTAACTTTTGAAACTACTACATGGTTGGAACGTTTTTAAAATTAATCCTCACCTGAGAATATTTTTATATGGACTTAAAGAGTATAGAATGGGGGGATGGAGGAAGAGAGAGAGAAAAAAAAAGACATAGTGTTCACATCAGTTGGTTGCCTCCCACAAATGTCCTGGACAGGAACTGCAACTCAAGTAGGTGCCCCTGACTGGGAATCTAATTTATGAACCCTGAGTCCTTTATAGAACAGACCCACCAATTTTCTAACCACCGAGCTGCACCAGCTTGGACTATATGAGTTAGTCTTAAAGCATTTTGATAATGTGAAAGAAGCCTGACACAAAAGAAAGTTACTAGATACTTACTGAATGATTCCATGAAATGTCCAGAATATTCAAATTTACAGTGACATAAAGTTGATTAGTGTTTGTCAGGAGGTGGAAAGTGACTGCTAACGAATATGAGATGATGCAATTGCCTGGAATTTGACAGTGGTGGGTGTTGCATAAGTCTTTTAATACAGTAAAACAACAACAACAAACAAACAAACAAAAACAAAAAAAAAAAAACACAACAAAGTAACAAGCAAAACCACTGACTTCTATGCTATAAAGTGGAGAATTTTATGTTTCTGAATTATGGGTCAATAGAGCTGTTTCATATTATGCTATTTTTGAATGATGGGGAAGTAATTCTGAACATTTGTAATAGAAAAATATTGTGGATAAAATTCCTACCACATGAAAACAGAAAATCAAAAACAATAAAACAAATACTTAAACATCAATATTCAATCCAGAATGATAAAACAATGATGTTGATAACCTAAGTCCAGTAGGTAAACTTCTTTAAAAAAGGAAATGCTAATTATAGTATTAAATGAGACAATATTCAAATCAGACAAGTAAACTTCAGTTTCCCTTGAAAATGGGGCTAACAGTAAATTTTTAAAAGTAATTTTTAAAGAACAAATAAATATTTCTGAAATTCTGTAATTTGTTAAAACTATATAGAGAATAGGAAAAAACCATAAATGAATTTTAAAAGTGTAAAATTGATTCTAAGAAAACTGAAAAACAGCAAGTTAGGATAAATTTAATTTATTAACATAGATGTTAAATATTTAATCTAATAAAAGAGAAACATGCAAATTGACCACACCTCTGCTATGCCCCAAGCCACATCCACCAGCCAATCAAAGCAACTATATGAAAATTAACCCAACCAAGATGGCGACCGGCAGCCATGGAGATGGAACAAACAGGCGGCTTGGTTTCCCCAGCTATGGAGGAAGCCAAGCTTCCTGCCTGTCTCCCCTTAAGGCAACAAAGTTTTAATTATAGAAGATAAATAAATCCCTTGCTGGGAGCTCGGATAGCTGAGAGGCCGTGGCCAGCCTGTAAACAGCCATCAGCCCCTCTCCCAGAATGGCCACACCCTCATGGGGTTAGGGTTCCCGCTAGGGGCTTGGCCAGTCTGCAAACAGTCATCAGCCACTCACCCAGGCTGCCCAGGCACTCCAGCAGGACCCCTACTCTGATCTGGGACACCCTTCAGGGCAAACCAGTTAGCATCCAGCCATGCACCATGCCTCTATCCTATATAATAAAAGGGTAATATGCAAATTGATCCTAACAGCAGAACAACTGGGAATGACTGGTCACTATGATACACACTGACCACCAGGGGTCAGACGCTCAATGCAGGAGATGCCCCCTGGTGGTCAGTGCACTCCCACAGTGGGAGCCCTGCTCAGCCACAAGCCAGGTTGCCAGCTTCCAGTACAGCAGTGGTGGCAGGAGCCTCTCCTGACTCTCAGCAGTGCTAAGGTTGTCTGATTGCAGGTTTGGCCTACTTCCCGCTGGCAAGTGGACATCCCCCAATGGCTCTTGGGCTGCCAGAGGGATGAATGACTGCCAGCTTAAGCCCAATCCCTGAGGAGCAGGGATTAAGCCATCAGGTGGACATCCCTGAGGGGTCCCAGACTGCCAGAGGCACAGGCCAGGCTGAGGAACCCCCCCCCCCAAGTGCACAAATTTTGTGCACTGGGCCTCTAGTCTATAATAATAAAAGTGTAATAAGCAAATTGACCAGATGGCTGTCCAGATGAAGCTGAGAATGAACATAATAGTCTCTATTTTGAAAATTTACAGCTTAAAATTCTCTACTGTTTTTAGATGATCCCTTGTTCTATGTAGTCAACTCTGTTATTTTTAGATGGTCCCTTATTCTATAAATTAACGTTGCTTTTAACTTGATTGAATTGTAGGGAAGATAAACTTAGCTGTCTGACCTTTCAGGCTAGATATCTAATGTAAGGGACGCATATTACTTCCATACTCTCATGCCAGGTATTTATTAGTTAGGTGCTGAAGGTTACAAGCAGCCTGAAAAAATAACTTATGCTGAGCTCTTTGTAGAATCTCTAGAAGGTACTCTGGAAAAACCCTTATCTGGAAGACAAATGGCTGGGAATATATAAAGAAGGAAAACTTCCTTCATATTGGGCTCAGAATTTGAAAAGCAATATTCCTATGAACCTGCTGGTGTAATAAAGACTCCTAATTAATTTGTCTTCTTAAAGTGTCTTATATGTAGCTCGCTGATTTACATTGTAACAGGACTGCAGCTGCAGGATTGAGGCAGCCACCATGGCTGCAAGGAGGGGATCAAGAAAGCCAATGTGGCTACAAAGACCTACTCTTGCATGAATTTCATGCATCAAGCCTATAGTTTTAAATAAAATTATTATAGGTAAGTGTAACACTGTTTAAAATAAAATCTAATGAATTTAAATTTTCTTGAGAAACAGCAATGAGAACTCTGGATGATAAAATTGCCAATTCTGATTCCATCATTGAAAGAATAGTGTAAAACTAACAAGGGACAAGTGGCCATCTCAGAAGGCTTTCCAGAGATTATGATCAGACCAATTTACTGTTTCTTATAAATATGGTATTCATTTGAGAAATGGATCCAGATATTTTACTTATCTCTTTAGCATTTTACATATATTGGTAATAGAGAAAATGAAATGAAATAGGCATTGCTAGGAATCACTTAAAGAAATCAAGAGGTTATTAGGGAAGTGAGGTCTGTAAACACCTTTTGCCTCAGTTCTCATAGCCATTATTAAACTGCAAAGCTGTTGCCGGAGTAGGCTCAAGGCTAAGCCATAAATATCTGGGAATAACCACCATATGGATCTTTTGTCTTTTAGAAATCTTGGCTTTTTTGTTCTGTCCAGAAAGGAACTGAGTTGCTATCTTAGTGGACTTCTCTCATAAATAAAATTTTTATTTTATTTTAAAAATAAAAAGTTTTGTTTTGTTTGTAACTGCAACCTGAATCTTTACTTTGATTAATACTTGTCACTATAAGAAATATTCAAATCTAAAAGAATTTTTGTGAGTTTATTTTAGCCAAACTGGGGACAATTGGCAGGAAACAGAATCTCAAGGGATTGGGATAATGTTCTGGAGAATGGTGGTCTTTCACCTAGATTTATAAATCATCATCAAAGAAGGATACAAAAGTGAGTTACATGAAATTCATTGGTTATAGGTTAGGGAGGTGGGAGAAAGCAAGGTGGGAAAAACCACTGGGATTGGATAAAAAGTAAAATGATAGACACAAACTTATTTTACTTAGGTGGGTACAGGAGAGTTAACAATCAACAATTAACTCAATAGCAATGAGGGAATCTGTACCCCACAGAGCAGTGCCTGTGCTTTCAGGGATCCAGAGAAAAGGAAGTTACAAGTTACCCTGACATTCCAAACCTATGGTATCATAGATGCAAAAAACAAAAATAGGCTCAGTTAAGATTTTTGTTAGGGAAGATATTTGCCTAGAACATGACTACCAACTATAAACTGCCTTTTAATTTTGTAAGTTTTCATTTCAGTTCATCCTTTGTGGTTACTTTAGGTTTCTGAGTTTGCAAGGCCTCCATGCAGGCTTTTCTAAGTTAGTCAACTTAGCATGTAGCCCCTTTTCTTCCACACATTTTATTTGATAATAGTGATTTTCTATGCGAGTTCTTCTATAACTCTGGTGTTAGAGAAAGTGACCAGATTTTGGTTTGTTTTATCTAGTAATGACTATTTCGGCAAAGTTTAGTTTAGTTGCTTCTATAGAAACATTGCATTGAAGAGGCATTATTATTACCTGTTCAGATGTTGTTGGGGTTGCTGAAGGAGAAATGCACATTGCGTAATGGGGTAAAGAATTATGAATTTATTAGGTCAGCTTGATACCAGATGGGCTGAGCCCCAAATTGTGTAAGCACCTAAGAACTGGGAGTCAGAGATTTTAAAGGAATGTAAGGGGAGGTTTTCTGGCTAGTATCTTTACAAGCTGAATGTGGTCTTAGCAAAAGACAATGTCCATTGTGGTCTAAGGGGCAGTTCTAGGAAAGGGTTGTTACTTTACTTATTGGTTATACATAACAAGTGTTAATGTTTTTTTGTTTGTTTGTTTTGTTTTTTAAGGTAATGGTGTTCCTCAATAATTGTGTGTGGGGGCTGCAGGAGAGGGGGTGAGTGAATAATTCTGACGAATTTTAGTGCTCTTTTTGTTATGAAGAGATCCAAGGTCAAGTTTGTAAAAATGCAGTAACAAGTGTGACCAGTACACTGTAAGTGAAATCATATACATATATAATTTAAATGATATCATGGTACCAGGATTATAAAATTGTTGATTAAGATATTCTTTTTTTATATATCCAGATGGAAACCAGGTCTTTGGCTGAGTACTTACCTCATCTTTGAGGAGGAGTTGCATGCAATTAATGCAAATGAAAGTGGTTGCTGCTTTTTTGTTTTAAAGTCATAGTTGCACATGCTCATGCCTTTTAAATTCTTCCCCTTTAATGGACAGGCATCATGTGCGGTGTACCATTTTTTAAAAAGATCTGGTGATTCTGTTTACATTGTACTCTTCCGTTTGGTTTGAAATCTACTGTTCTTAAAATCTTTCGGTGAGCAGTTTGTGGTGCATTTTTATGCTGGTGAGGTTCCTTCTTGTCTTCAGCTTTTATTCTGTACCTACATTTCACTCAGGTTCTGTTGTAATTAAGGGCTTAAAGATAAATCCCCGGAAGTAACAAGGTGTACGTAAAGAAGCCTGAAAAGCTCAAGGGTCAAGATGGTGGTGTTAAAACTGAGATCTGCAAGAATTTGTAGGCAGCTATATGGGTTAAAATAACCCTAGAATTTGGTAGAAAATTAGGTCCCTGTGGACCTCAGTTTCTTGCTAAGAGACATTCAGGTGCCAAGGAAGAAAGATCAAGACAAACTTTACATATTAAAGGCCAGACAAGACATGGATTTGGGGATTGAAGAATTATTCTCGCCTCCAGAATGCCCGGTGTTTGAGTCTCCCTGGGCCAAATTTCGAGACCCCCCCTTCGATACATTGCTAAAATCAGGCCCATAGCCGAAAAGTCAGGTATTTGCAAGATCCACATGACTGAGGTAAACCTCTGAAAATTTGGAGTGGAGGTGGTGTTTATATTGAATGTACTACTCGGTAACAAGACCTTATATTTAGAACCACAAACCCTTAACAGTTAATTTAGTCCTACAAATAACCACCAATTTCTCATTTTGTAAATGTTTCATTACAACACTCTCCATGGAAAAGCTCTTATTTGATTGTCAGACTCTGAGACCTTAGAAATATAACTATTTTGGAAAGGAAAAAAATCATTTTTGAAAGAAGTTTGGCATTATGCTACTATTAAACCATGCATATTTTTATTTTTTGAACTTCCCTTGAACAAAATTCCAACATATTAAGAATTACTTCACAGATAACCAAAGCTATGAAAAATTGAGAATTTTTCTTCCTAACCAGAGCCTTGGGATGATTGCATTTTCCCTTATGACTTCAGATGTCTTTTTTAACCCAACATATATTAGATTAAAAAGCAATATAGAGTCCCCATCACAATTAAATTGGTATTATTTTGCTTAAACATTTTTCTTGGTTTCATATACTCAGAATTTCTCATTGAAATAGGTATTTGACCATGCATACTGTAATGAACCTAGACCACCAGTTTAAACTACTAATATATCTATAGTATGTGTCACTTCTTTATAGCATATGGCTCATTTTTGAGTTGCTCCAACTGATTTCTGAAAGGGCAGTGCAAGATTGACTCCAAACTGTTCCTTGTGTTCTGTATCCTCCACCTTGTATAACTATGTATCCTACATGACCCCTTTCCAAGAAAGACCCAAATTGCCCAACCCTGCCTAACTCACTTCTGAGTTGGGCTGCAGGAATGTGGAGGAAAGCTAACCACCTCGGCCACCTGTGCAACCAGACCCCAGCCCTCACCCGACCAATCAGCAGGGGCCACGAGCATTACCCCACCAAGTGCCCCTAGATGCCCTATAAAATCTTTGTTCTGTTGGAACTCTCTCTCTCTTCCTCCCTCCCGCTGCTGTGTCAGTGAGTGTGGTAGACTTAGCTTGAACTAGTTTGAATAAAGGCTCTTTGCTTTTACATTGGGCTTGGCTTGGCTCCCTATGGTCTTTGGGGATTTTGAAATCTGGGCATAACATTTGGGGGCACGTCCGGATCCCCCATACTGGGGAACCCTCAACCCACAGAGCCTGATTGGCATGGTAGGTGTCTGTCTGTTCTTTGTCTCTTTTGTGAGAGCTCATTTCTGGTGATCCCCAAAGTGGTCTAGGTGGAGGCACTGGAGGACCGCAGGCAGAAGGAATCGGAAGATGTTCCAATCCTCCTTCTGGAGGGACATGTATTCCCCTCACAAGGGATGTGTATTCCCCTCAGGAATATGGAGGGATGAGTATTCCCCTCACGAGAGACGTATATTCCCCTCGAGAATTTGAGAGGAGGTGAGTTGCTCCCGCCAGTTGGCGTGAGGCCATCATCTAGCTTTTGTTTTTGTTTCCATGGAATTGGAAGGTTGTTCTTTGGGGCCCTCTGTTTGTCTGTTTCTGTGTTTCTTTGTTTTATTCTGTTCCGGGCTTGGGTTCCAGGAGTGCCCCCATGCCCATCTGGAGAGTTGGGCACTATTTCGTTTATCTGCTCAGCTTCAGTTGGGCTAGTCTACTGAGAGAGTTAACTGGTTTGTATAAAGCAAAAGCTACTCTGTGCCTTCTGATTGTACAAATGAGAGTATTTTATTATCTCTTTCTAATGTTTGTTTAAAGATGGGGTGGACCCACTGTGGCAGAGTGCAAAAGTCTCTAGCAGTTGCAAAATTTATTTTTCTCAGAGTCTTTTGTTCTCTATCAGAGAGGGAGTCTGCCTATTTAGCTAATAAAAATCTCTGTCTATGTTTGTATAAGTAAAGATTTCAGGTTGCTCTGATTTGTAAAATTTGCTATATTAAATTGGAATATTGAAATTCTAGGATAAATTTAAAGGCTAAAACAAAGGCGGGCTAGGTTCCAAGATTTCTTGGTTCTGAGACTGCTTATAAAGAAAAGCAAGAGAGAAGTCTTTTCAAGTTAGCTATTTGCTTAGTAAATTTAAAAAGTAGTAAATTTCAAGAACAAAGTATTTGTTATTTATGGTTTTCTTATCTCTTTTGGTAGTCAGAGACTTCCAGGGACAGGGCTTACAGATCCGCAGGGCAGAGATATTTGTGGGCCCTGTCCCTGCCTGTGATGTCATAGTCCAATGTGAACCACCTGGAGCGGAGCTAAGGTTGAAGTTATTAACTGTCTATAAACCCCGTTAATGCTGGTTGTGTGTTTTGACTTGCTGTTTTCAGTTATTTATTAGTATCCTCATAGAGGACATAACCTGGTCTCTCCCTTCCTCCTTCATCCTGTTGTGATAGCATCTATAACTGGATTAAAGATCTTTTCTTTCAGGAGGCCCTCCAGGCTTTCAGTCTGCAAAAAAATCTCCCTGTACACCCTTATCCTCATCCACAATCTTTCCAGGCCAACTAAGAGTCATTTTTCTCCACAGGTCAGACCCCAGCCTCTGGGAGAGAGGTCTACTACAGCAGTAGTCTGTGGTTTTCTCTAAAAATCCCACTGTTTAAAGGGAGACAAACAAATGGACTGGTCAGAGAGATTAAAGTAGTAAAGGAGGAGGATTTAAAATCCTCTAAAGGCTTAAAGAAAAAAATCTAGGAGGGAGAACAACTAAGGACAGAGTAAATAGTTAATTCAGTATGGGGGGGGGTGAAGCAGGGGATTTCCCAGGGGTGAGGACGATGGAGCCCCTAGCGCTAGGATGCTTGCATGCATGACTCTGGAGACCAGGTTCTGTGATGCAGGTCTAATTTTATTGAGGAAGTACAGAGTATTTATAGCAGAGGTGGCCAATCATAGAACATCTTCTTAGGGAGCCAATGAGTGTAAAGGTTGGGGTACTGTGTACGTGGCTCTGGGAGGGGCTCAGGCAGGAGTTGCCATATTCCTGGTTTGCCAGAAAGATCTGAACTGCTGGAGTGCGCTCACGGCATTGCATCAGCCACTGCACTGAGACAAACCTCCTGTGCTCTATCTACATCTCCCCCTTCCTTTTTTATTAGTGCCTGTTGGCTGTGTATAGTCATGGCCTGTTATGCCGTTATGCGGGCTATCATGGTGAACATACAGCGGAAGAGCAAGAATGCTATGAGGAGTATACCAGTTAAGGTAGCCCAAATGAATAGGTTAGCGGAGTTTAGCCAAGAATTGAGGCGGCTGGAACCCAAAGTAAATCATGGTTAAGAATAGAGTCCTTGCTGAAGGATTCTCCTCTGGTGCCATTCGTGCCGCCTGCTCCTGTAGCACCTTCACCCTTCTGCCTCAGGGACATCTCCTCTGGCGGTGCCATGTCTCCTCTTCAAGTGAGAGGTCATCTCCATCTCCACCACTGGTTGGGTGACTGGTCTCCGACTCATCTCTTAAGGCGTGTGGCTTGATGTCTCTCGCTGGAATCCAGAGGGGGTGTCTCTCACCTTCTGACAAGATACAAGCAAAACCTCTCCCCTCGGTTGAATAGGGGGTTTAGGGCCCCTGTTGATATAAATAAACTGTTTCTTATCTGGCCACAGAGCTCTTGTAATTCGTGTAAGGTGAGTGAGTCCGGGATGGCTACTTTAGGAGCTATGGGGTTAATTGTTACTGGAAAGGCTTGAGGGGTTTTCCTTAATTCTGAGCGTAGAGAAGCCTATAGCTTTCACAGTGTGGACTGCATAAGCACTATCAAAAAAGATATTAACTGCATTGTCCTGACAGTATAGAAGTGAGTGTTTCACCACACATAACTCCCAAACTTTTACTGAGCCTGAGTACTGGTATTTTAGGTGGGTTTATTGGTTGTAGAACCTGGAGGTGGAACTGTCTTTCCTCCCCCAAAGGCAAGGACTCGGCAGTAGACTGGTTTCGTTTTTGTCTGTATCCAAACGTTCTTTAACGAACAAGTCCCACGGATCAGGGGGTGCAGAGGGCTCTGGAGCATAGTACGGGGGAACAGGACCCACCTCCACTGAGGCCGCAAGGGCCACAGGTATCGGCAGAAATGGTTCGGGGGAACTCCAGAGAGACATGCGAGGATGGCCAAAATGGCAGGCGTTAGAGAAAGCTGAAATGTTTTTCCTTATACGCTTGAGTACTTTCTCCCAAGTGCCTGGGTCCCATACAGGGGCTTCTAACAACCAGGGATTAAAGTGTAAGAGGCACTCCCACAGCTTCTGGAGTTCCTTTTCTGAAATCGTAACTCGCCTACTCTCCAAAATGGCGTGGAGAGCTCGCGCCTCAGGGGCGCGTACTTCAGGGGGAATATTGTCCATATTACAGAGGGTCACTCACTCGGTCCGATGTTCTGGGTGCCCCATGTTCAGGCGCCATATGAAGCAGGGGATTTCCCAGGGGTGAGGACGATGGAGCCCCTAGCGCTAGGATGCTTGCATGCACGACTCCAGAGACCAGGTTCTGTAATGCAGGTCTAATTTTATTGAGGAAGTACAGAGTATTTATAGCAGAGGTGGCCAATCATAGAACATCTTCTTAGGGAGCCAATGAGTGTAAAGGTTGGGGTACTGTGTATGTAGCTCTGGGAGAGGCTCAGGCGGGTGTTGCCATATTCCTGGTTTGCCAGAAAGATCTGAACTGCTGGAGTGCGCTCACGGCATTGCATCAGCCACTGCACTGAGACAAATCTCCTGTGCTCTACCTACAGGGAGGGGCGGTCAGCAGTTAATTATAAAGCAGGAAGAGGAAGGTTTTTGTTGATTTTACTGGCTGCAGACTGCTGCAGGCATAGGAGTCTGGTCTGTAGCTTACACAGGTGTCTTATCGAAAATAAAAAATTCAAGGTTGTAAGTTTTCTGCAGGAACAATTAATCTTTATCTGCCCTGGTTTATTCTTTTTAACCCTTCCAATGCTAAATTACACCAATAATCATTAAAGGATCGAGGTTTCTAAGAATAAAGAATTCTAATTAAAGAAAACAAAAAAACTAAACTCCCAGGAGCCAAGCGGAGGAGAAATGGAGCTAAAGTCTGCAGCCTCCCTGGTGATTTAGAACTGGTTGCTAGGCAGACTCAGCCCCTGAGACCTAGGAGAGAGAAGAGAGGTAGTGGGGACTGAATGTACAAGCTGCCTGCTGTGACCCTGGAAGAAGCTGTCCCAGTGAGAAAAGTGGGGAACAGCAGAAATATACCTGATATTAGAGCTGCCCTTCTGCTGCCCAATAAGTAATGAGTGTTTTACAACATGCAATACAAGACGGGCCTTTGGCTTGCTGGCTACAGCAGTTAAAACAGAAACCAGTGACTGCTACTAGCCTTCCTGCAGCCCCAGGAATAGAGCAGCGAGCCTGGGATCTATAAAAGCTGCAGATAGAGCTAGCAAAAGCTCTGTTTGCAAATGTACTGAAAGGGTTCAGTACCTGTTGCTGCTAAAATAGGAGGGGCTTATATCCCCCTACATTCCACTCCCTTGGGAGAGGCCTGATTGCTGCTCTGCCATGGGAGACTGTACTAAGGCAGGGGCCTTGTATGCAATCCACTGCCACAGGAGCACTTTGTAATATGCAGGGCTGTTTTAGATGAGCAGTTTATGGCAGGATCCTGTAACTAGTAAGCAGGGTTAACAAAAGGACAAAGGAAAGGTGCTCTCCCTGGACCCAGAAGAGAGCCTGCAGGAGTTTAAAATTCTACAAGAGAGCAGTCTGACGAGAGACTGGCCAAGACACTGTTGGGCTAGAAGAACCAGAGGCTGCAAATTGAACTTGTAAACTGCAGTTTGCTAGGCAAAGGTCCAAGCCCAGTTGTATAGGGGTTAAGCTACCTGTGTACAGTGAAGCAACTTTTCTCCTGTGCCAGAATACACTTTGGGAAATTGGACAGACTGTGTTTGTGGCTAGAAACAAGAACTTGCAGAAAACTGTATAATAGTCTTAGATTACTTAGATGATGCCTGTGTCTTCATTGGACATGGCTCCAGAGAGGCAAGGGCAATTTTGCCTTGTGTGGGAAGGTGAAGAATAGACTTTAGTCACCTCCCTAAGATATTTTTATAGCGCTACCTTGTGTCATGTTTAGTAGCAGAAGATTTAGCTGTCTGAAGTGGCCACAGTGCCAATGTTATACTTCATTATGTAAATATAGTCATCTTAATTTTCTTACAGATTTAAATGCAGTTGTCAAAAGGACAGGTGCCAAACTGGATAAAGAAGAATACCATCAGATTTTGGTCTCTATTGAGAGATGTTTGGCAGCCTGTATGCTGTCTTGCAGGCCCGTGTGACCAAGCCTATGTCAGGGGCAGCATAAACCTCAACTTTAGGAAAGTAGAGAGATCTTTTTAGAACAGAGGGAAGTAGTGAAGTGATGAATACTAGCCCTCTTTTACAGGGATTACAGACCCTGTGGGGTCCTATGACATGTGAGATCTTATAAAGAAATAAAGCTCCCTTAGTCCATTCTGAGAGAACAAGTCAAGTAAGGGGAGCCCTACTAGAGGGACAGCTGTGCCTATTTGTTTGAACATAAACACATTGTAAATTTATTCTTGCCATTTGAAGACAGTTATATTACTCTGAAGAGTCCATGAAAAGGGCTAACAAGGGAAATCAGAAGATCTTAAACAGGTCAGTATATTTTTCTCCTTGTATAATTCTTCCAAAATTTGGCAATGCTTAATAAATCATGGCAGTACATTTCTTTGCATAAATTCAATAAGACCAGTTTTTACTGGTGGTTTTATTAACTGGAAACTTTGACTAGAGTATCATGTGTTAAAGACCTCTGTCTGAACTCTGAAGAACTGAAGGCAATAAGAATGCCACGGGAAAAGCCTGGTGTCCTGCTTGGGAGCCCTGAAAATGGCTGGTGCTGTAGCATCAGGCCCGTGCCCTACCATCACTAGCGGTTGGTCAGAGTAGAAGGGGAGCAATAAGGGCACCTCTGCATCCCTTTGGAACCCCCATGCACTCTGGACTGAGACAAGTAGGAGGGCTACTGAGATGGACCTTAAACCTAGGGCATGGGCCCAGGTGGATTCACTGCAGGTGAGAAATTCACCAACTCAGCAGATACTGTGGGCAGGCCTGATGACAGCTAGATGGCTTGGCTTGCAGCCCTACAGGGCACACTAAAATTCAATCATGAGATTTCAGCAAAGGTAGTCAGTTACCATTCTTGTTTTTATGCAATCAGGCCAAATTGAATACAATAGAAAAATTAGTCTTAACTTGGCTCTTTTAATAAACATATAGGTAATTTTGAGGAGAAAAATTTTATTTCAATAGAGGTTATTAAAACTGAAATGTTTCTTTCCCTTCTACCAAACCATGCATTACAATTTGTATCTGCCAGGTCACAAGCCCACCTCTCTCTGTGCCCAGGCCTTATCGTCTCTTTGACAGACAGCAAGGATCTTTGGGCTCTGAGAGAAATTTCTGTCCCTCCTCAGCATGAAGCAGCTACAGAAGACTCCATTGCCCATTTTCCATGAAAGAATTCAGAGGCAGGATCCTTGAGGTAATATAGTAGGCAGTTAGACAGAAATAAGCAGAGTAAGGACAATGGGCCAACTGGCACTCCACTTGTACGTATGTGAGACAAGGGATAACTGGACTGCAGATGAAGCTGCCTGGAAGGCTGCTATGAAAATCAGTGGGGTCTCTACAACACAACTAATTTTTACTAAAGTTCTTACAGACTTTATAGTCCACCCAGAAAACAGTCCAGGAACACGTCTGAGATGCTCTGTGCTCTGCCTGAACCAACTTCTAATCTGATCTGTCCCTTCCAACCTGGTGACTCTGTTTAGATAAAAAAAATTTTCCCCTCAAGGACTGACTCCTATCTGGAAGAAACCAGCCCCATGGCAGTCAAGGTTGATGAGATCTCAATGAGTGTTCATCACTCCCAGCTTAATTTAACCAGGCAAAATAGAGAGTCCAGGACTCTTAGGACCCTCTAGAGATTATTCCTGCCCCTCATTCTGGGCACTTATTTTATAAACAGGCCCACTGACTGTATGTGGCAGAGAATTAATTCTGTTAAGCTTATAGTACTCCAGGGTCAATATAATTCCTTCCCCAGCAATGACCCAAAAGAGTCAATGATTTGACTTTTGTACATAAAACCAGTGGGGAATGAAAGGGCAGGCAAGACTGACTCCAAACTGTTCCTTTTGTTCTGTATCCTCCATCTTGTGTAACTATGTATGCTACATGACCCCTTTCCAAGAAAGACCGCCAGTTGCCCAACCCTGCCTAACTCACTTCTGAGTTAGGCTGCAGGAATGTAGAGGAGAGCTAACTGCCTCGACTACCTGTGCAACCAGACTCCAGCCCTCACCCAACCACTCAGCAGGGATCACAAGCATTATCCCAACAAGTGCCCATAGACCCCCTATAAAATATTTGTTCTGTTGGAACTCACTCTCTCTCTCCCTCCCACTGCTGTGTCGGTGAGTGTGGGAGACTGAGCTCAAGCTAGCTCGAATAATGGCTCTTGGCTTTTGCATCAGACTCGGCTTGGCTCCTTGATGGTCTCTGAGGATTTTGAAATTTGGGCATAACAATTTCCATCTAATTGGATAGATATGCTTTTCTCAGTATTACTAACAATATTTTAATCAGATTTCCCAGATTGCTAATGCTCAGAAGTAATAACCAACTTTTTGAAATCTAACAATTTCTTACCTGCATGTAATCTGCCTTCATCATAACAGAAATAGGCCAGATCTTAGTAAAGTGTTTCATTCATTTTAAGCAAATTTTAGGTCTAAGTTTCTTGGCTTTTGTTTTTTGTTTCTTTTCTTTTTTATAGGACACATACCAAAAAAAAGAGTTTTGGATTATTAGTTTCACTCCTATCCAATTTATCTAATTTAAAAGGGCAAAAAAAATTTATACTTTGGAGCAAAAAGAACAACTTAAGTTTTAAAAGATAAATATGATTCTAATTCTAATCATCTTCACCCTTTACTAATAACCAGTGTGGGGTTTTTTTGTTTGTTTCTTTGTTTACTTCTAGGACTGGCAGCCTCCCTTTGCAGTAGAAGTTGACAACTTCAAATTTACTCCTAGAATCAAGAGGCTAAATGAACTAGAGGTAAACTGGAAAGTCACCTTTCTGTAGTGGAATATGAGCTCTAATATTATTTTACTTACAGTTTTATAACAGTATTAGAGGCCCGGTGCACAAAAACTTGTGCACTCGGAGAGGCGGGGGAGCAGGATCTCTTGGGGGATGTCCACCTGCTGGCATGTCTGGCCAGCCTGGGGAGGGGCTGATGGCTGTTTGCAGGCTGACATAGCCCCCCCAGTGTGGACTCTAACCCCACTGAGATGTGGCAAGCCTGGGTGACAGGCTAAGGACCATTTTCAGGCTTCCCACAATCCCTTTAGGGTTTGAGTCCCTACTGAGGTACCTGGCCAGCCTGGGTGAGGGGCTGAAGGCCGTTTTCAGGCTTTCAGGCTGCCCACAGAGCCCATTGACCCAACGTCCCAGCAAGGCTGGATGGAATCAGGTTCTGGGGTTTATTTATCTTCTATAATTGAAACACTGTTGCTTTGAACCAAGGCCTACACAGATAAGGAAGTCTCCTGTGTGTTTCAGCTCCATGGCTTCTATAATTGAAACATTGTTACTGTGAGCAGAGGCTCAGCCAGCCTAGGCAGGCAGTTGCAATGGAAGCCTGGTGTTTGCTCTAACTCCATGGCTCCTGGCCACCATCTTGGCTGGGTTAATTTGCATACAGCTACTCTGATTGACTGGTGGGCATTGACTAGCTGGTGGGCATGGCTTAGGCATCCCAGAGAGATGGTTAATTTGCATGTTATTCTTTTATTAGATTAGATAGTTAAGAACAAGTAAAGTCAAATACATTTTTATTGTAACTTCAGCTCCATTAGTTCCTAAAATATTTATTAGACTTGTAGAAAGTCGTCTGCAAAATGCCAAGACATTTAAAGTTTTAAGCTTTTACAGAATGGGCTAAAATTAGAACTGTCAAGAAGAATATTCTTATTTTCTTTCTCTCCATACCCATATTTTATTATTATGGATTTTCTCTGATTTCTTTAACAAAAGCAAAGTTCAGATCACACATTTGGTCTCCTAAATTTCCAATTAAGGCTGGTGGTTGTGTTTGTTCTTCTTGAATAAACTGGACTGTACTTAGGAATGTGTCAATAAATAGAAAAGGCAAAGCTTGTTTTTTTCTCCTCTTTTTTTTCCTTTATTGACTGTAGGGAGAGAGAAAAGGAGACTGAGAAAAACTGATATGAGAACAGAATGTTAGTCTGCTGCTTCCTGAACTACCCTCACCATGGATCAAAACCAAAAACTGGGCATGTGTCCTGACCCAGAATCAAATCAGATCTTCTGGTGCTAGGGCAGAGCTTGTTTTTTAAAGCAGTTGAGACTATATTTAGCTTAGTATTAAATATTAAAAGTGTATGAATGGTTTAGCATTTTCTTTACTATTACAAATTTTCGCTATGGTTAGGGGTTGGAAGTTCCAAAATGATTTATGGTAACAGAAAGGTAATTCACAAAGTAATTTCATGCCCAAGTTTTTAACATATGAAAAAATATTTTATATTCCTCTCAGTTCTGTATCTGTGGGCTCTAGTGGGTGTAGATATATATGTTGAACATCTTAAGATATATATGTTGAACCTAAATACTCTTGTTCAGCCCTCATTGAGCCCAATGATCATGTTTTACATTTCAGGATAAACTATTTTGACTCAGACATCATTTTCTGACTTCACCTCTCCAATGAAAGAATCAGAACCAATTTATTTGATTTTTGTAGGCAGTAATGGTGATTTAGGCAGTGAAGTCTAGGCTCTAACCTAGTATAGAAATGTAACTAGGACAAAGTGATACTTGTTCATTTATTTTCCACTGGACCAAACTCAGGTTAAGGAGTAACCCTTTCTGTTTCCCAGGCTCAGACCAGAGTAAAACTGAACTATTTGGATCAAATTGCAAAATTCTGGGAATTCCAGGGTTCTTCATTAAAAATTCCCAATGTGGAAAAGAAGATCTTGGATCTCTATGACCTTAATAAGGTCAGAGTGGTTCTGTTTTCAAAAGTAAAAACAAGCAATAAGTGTTGTTTGGGAAACTTCTCTGTAATTGAACATTGTGTCTCTGAACAGAAAAGGGAAGAACATACACCATGCCAACATTTCTTGATAGAATCTTTGAGTCTTTGGAATGGTTGGTATTGGAGAAGTACACAGTGTTCATATTTTAAGCCTCATTGCTATTTTTAGGTCTCTCCCCTCTGCTCTCAGTTAACTAGACTCTTCCTTATCTTAGATTGTGGTGGAGGAAGGTGGCTATGCAGCTGTTTGCAGGGACCATTACTGGGCTCAAATTGCCCAGTGCCTCAATTTCCCACCAGGCAAAAACATTGGATCACTGCCAAGATCTGACTATGAACACATCATTTACCCATATGATATGTTTCAGCCAGCCTTGCAGTGAGGGTCCTTAGCTGATTTGCAGGTTGATGTTATTTTGTGCCTTTTGTTGTCTTACCTTTTCAGGATTGGGCTTTCTCCTGAATAGTCAATATTTAGAGAGTCTTAAGATCCTTACTAGAAGTTTCAGGAAGCCCTGAAAAATATTTTGCATCCTGTATAAATATGAAGTTTTATATTTGCTAGACTAGCTAGATAAAAACTGTAGAATTCTTTTTTGTGTGTTAGAGGAATGGTGTCTATCTTCTAGGATCTCTTTATTAACAAGATTTTGCAGTAGAACTTAAAGGAAAGCAGTTCTTATTTGAGACCATCCTCTATGAAAAAGATAATTAAATAATTATGAAATTACTACATTTACTGAGAATAGTTCAAATAAAGAGAGTCTATGGATAAAACCTTGTTTTATTTGAGTTTAACTTAAGGATTGGAAACTGATTAAAGACTTATATACCAAACTTATACCCAACATCACCTCAATGGGCAAAAGTAAAAACATTTCCCCTAAGAACATAGCCATAGTGATTAGACAAGGAGACAAAATAAAAAGCATCCAAACTGATGAAGTAAAACTGCCATAATTTGCAAGTGATATGATACGGTACATATAAAACCCTAAAGATGCCATCAAATAAATAAATTTTTAATTTTATTTATAGTTTTAGTTTTAATAAATAAATTCAGCAATGTAGCTGGATGCAAAGTTAATACTCAGAAATCTATTGCATTTTTATTCACCACTTAGATGCCTGATGCACAAAAATTTGTGTACTTGTGGGGTACTTCAGCCTGGTCTGCACTCTCTCACAGTCTGGGAAACCTCAGGGGATCTCCATCTGCTGGCTTAGGCCCACTCCACAGGGGATCAGGGCTAAGCTGGCAGTCAGACATACCTCTGGTGGCCTGGGAGCCCTTGGGGGATGTCCAACTAATGGCTTAGGACAGGGAGTGAGCCTAAGGTGTTAATCGGGCATCCTTTGTGCTTGTTGTGGGGAGGCTCCTGCCACTGCCACTGTGCTGGCCAGCCAAGAGCTATGGCTGAGCAGTGCTCCCGCTATGGAAGCACACTGACCAGATGGAGGAAGCTTTTGCATTGAGCATTTGCCCCTGTTGGTCATTGTGTGTCACAGCAACCGGTCATTCTGGTTGTTCGCTGTTAGGGTCAATTTGCACAGTACCCTTTTATTATATAGAACTAGAGGCCTGGTGCACGAAATTTTTGCATGGAGTGGAAGTGGGGGTTGGAGGGGATGTCTCTTAGACCAACCTGCACCCTTTCCAATCTGGGATCCCTTGAGGGATGTCCGACTGCCGTTTAGGCCCAATCCCATCGATGGGATCGGCTCTAAATAGGCAGTCAGACATCCCTTTCACAATCCAGGACTGATTGCTCCCAACCTCTCACCTGCCAATTGCCCTTAACTACTCCCCTGCCAGCCTGATAAATACCTAACTGCTCCTGGGTTGACCTGATTGCCCCTAACTGTCCTCCCCTGACAGGATGGTTTCCCCCAACTGTCCTCACCTGCAGGCCTGGGTCTCTCCCAACTGCTCTCCTCTGCCTATAGGGCTGGGTCTCTCTCAACTGCTCTCTGCTCCCAGCCTGGTTCCCCCCAACTATCCTCCCCTGCAGGCCTTGGTCTCCCCCAACTGTCTTCCTCT
>PVJC01010097.1:30409-44634 GCA_004026665.1 Murina feae
TTGTCCTCTTCTGCAGGCCTGTGTGCCTCCCAATTGCCCTCCCCTGTAGGCCTGGGTCATCCCTAACTGTCCTCCCCTGCAGGCCTGGGTCCCTCCCAACTACCCTCCCTTGCTGGCCATCTTTGACCACATGGGGCAGCCTCTTTGACTACAGGTGGGCAGCTATCTTGTGATGGTCAATTTGCATATTACTCTTTTATTAGATAGGATTATTAGATAGGATAATGAACTATCAGAAAGGCAAACTAAATAAACAATCCCATTACCATTGCAAAAAAAAAGTTAAGATACTTTAGGAATAAACTTAACCAAGAAGGTAAGACCTGTAATTGGGAACTACAGAATATTGAAAAAATAGAGGAAGACATAAACAAATGGAAGAATATACTCTTCTTGCCCTAATCAGTTTGGCTGAGTGAATACAGCATCAGCCTGCGGACTCAGGGTTTCCAGGTTCGATTCCGGTCAAGGGCATGTACCTTGGTTTTGGGCACATCCCAGTAGGGGGTATGCAGGAGGCAGCTGATCAATGTTTCTCTCTCATCTATGTTTCCCTCCCCCTTCCTCTTTGTAAAAAATCAAGAAAATATATATTTTTAAAAAAGAATATACCTGTTAATGGATTGGTATAATCAGCGTCATTAAAATGTCCATACTACCCAAAGCAATCTATAAATTTAATGTAACCCCATTAAAATACACAAGGCATATTTCACAGATCTAGTACAAACTCTCCAAAAATTCATCTGGAATAAAGACCCCGAATAGCTGCAGCAGTCCTAGGAAAGAAGAACAAAGTTCGAGGTCTCACAACGCCAGATAACAAGTTATATTACTAAGCCATAGTTCTCAAAACAGCTTGGTTTTGCCACAATAGCAGCATCTAAACCAATGGAACAGAATAGAGAACCCAGAAATTGACACACGATGTTATGCTCAATTGTGCGTTCTTAATATTTTTTTGGGGGTCAAATTGGATACTTTTTTTTTACTAGTTTACATTTCATGCTTTATATAGATTTTTTTCACATGAATACCATTTGTTCATTGTTTACACTTCTTGAAACCCCGATCGTTTTTTTGTGTGCTATTTTTATTTCCATAGTAAATTCTTACAAAATTTTGCAAATTGAGATATTAAGTGGTTTTTATTTGACAAAAAAAATTGTGTCCCTTTACCTTTATTCTTAAAAAGGTATTTGGTGGCTATGTACAAATCTGGTTTGGGAGTTACGTTCTTTTGATACATTAAAAATATTTGGTATATTCTTACCTTTCAGACATTAACTGTAAGTATTACATTAATTTATATGTAATTTAATCTGTTTTTCTTATTGCTCTTCTGGCTAATTGCAAATTTTTTCATATTGTGTTTCTCAAATCTGAGAACCCAATTTTAGAAAATACCCTGCTAATGGATTAAAATTATGATATAGGTTGAGGTTTCTAATAGCTAAAGTTTTATCTTATATCTTAAGTTTTGGCCAGCAAAACTATTAATGATCCAAGTCACACATTAGTTTTAGAACTTTTATTTGTAAAACTCTTTAATTTTTTTAGGTTTTATCTTTTTAAATATTCTTCCACTTTGCAGTTCTTTATGATTTCTCTCAGTAGTTAACTACAATGTAATATAAAATTGAAATTATATATATTAAGTACTTAGGAATTTTTGGAGTGGATTTTCAGTAATACTATTGATAAGTACAATTCTGTCATTTTTCTAGTTTTTATATTCAGGTGTTTGATTTCCTATTTTGGCTGTTGTTTTTAAAATAATAACAGATAATGAAATTGTTTCTAATGGTGTCTATTAAGCATTGAATATGATGGATATATTTTATTAAAGATTCATTCATTTAAACCATTTTTAGAGGTTTTTTAAAATTAGGAGTAGATGCATTATTCAGATAGCATTCACTGTTGTTAACTTTTTTATTCCATATTTTTGGTTAATTTGGTTGGTTTTGTCATTTTGTGTAAGTCTGTCTTAGTTTGCTTTTCCTTATTTAATACGGAACCTTTCCTGCTCTTTCAAATCTCTAAAATAACAGGAGTATGCAACTAGTGGTTGGAACCTGAATGTAATGTCAGTGATGGATCATTCTGTTCTTTGCCATATCAATGCAGACATCTCAGGCATGAAGGTTCCCTGGCTGTATGTTATCATGGTTTTCTCAGCATTTTGTTGGCATATTGAGGATCACTGGAGTTACCCCATCAACTACCTACACTGGTGAGCAGATCCCAATAGCTGGGATGGACTTCAAGACTCACTTTATATGTTCAAATTTTTATGTCTTCTCTTTACATGAACAGGGGTGAGCCAAAGACCTGGTATGGGGTGCCCCCATTGTCAGCAGAACATTTGGAGGAGACGATGAAGAGGCTGACACCTGAGTTGTTTGATAGCCAGCCTGATCTACGTCAACTTGTTACCCTAATGAATCCCAATACCCTCATGGCCCATGGTGTTCCTGTGAGTACCTGGAAATAAAGGGCAAAAGGAATTTAATCCTTCTCAAGTATGGGGAAAGCATGAGAAAGAACTTGTTTGAGGAAATAAAGTTATATGCATTTTGATGTGGAAACTAGGCTCAGTCTCATATCTCTTTCTCTTTCTGTGTTACTGTGAAGTTGCCAACCTATAAAGATTATTTGAATATTACAAGGAAGAGAAAGGAAAGATGAGATATCTACTCTAATAAAAGAGTAATATGGAGATTAACCGTTTCTCTGGGATGCCTAAGCCACGCCCACCATCCAAGCCATGCCCACCAGTCAATCAGAGCGGCTATATATAAACTAACCAGGTCAAGGTGGAGGGGCAGCCACAGAGGGAGCAGATGCGGGTGTGGTGCAGGCAGGGGCAGGCGCAGGGCGGGCAGCGACGGGGGACAGGGCAGGTGGCAGGAGTGGCAGCAGGGGCAGGGCAGGCCAGAAGCTGTGGTGAGGTGGGGGTGGCAATGGGGGCAGGGCAGCACAGGGCAACCCATGATCAGCTTCTCTCCAGCAGGAAAGTACCACCAGAAGGCAGGCCTCAGCAGGGCCAGGCAGCAGGGCCTTGCTTCCCCTCCATCGTTGTGATCCATGTCAGAAGCAGGCATGTGTGGGCAGGAACAGGCAGCAGCAGGCAATGGGATGTGAGCAGGCATGAGCACAGGGACAGGCAGCAGAGGGGATTTGGTTTGAGCAGGCACCAGTGGGCAGTGACAGGCATCAAGGCCTTGCTCCTGGCCACCACCACCACCACAATCCATGGTGCCAGCAGGCAGGCACTGGGCAGTGCAGCAATAGGGCCTTGCTCCCACCACCCCGATCTGTGTTGCCAGTAGGTACTAGGGTCAGGGCCAGGAGTAGGGCCAAGTAGCAGGGCCTTGCTCCCAGTTGCCACCATGAACGGCTTGTGAGCAGGCATGCACAGCCTCCATGCAGCAAGCATTAGGGCCTGCTCCTCGGTTGCCACTGTGATCTGGTGATCTGGGAGTAGGCAAGCGTGGCTGGCAGGCAGCACCCAGCCTGGCCACAGCTCAAGAGAAAGAACAACACACAGGTGAGTCCTGGAGCCTGAGATATCAACACAGAGGGGTACCTGCTCCAAGCCTCCACAGTGTGGCTGGCAGTATGTCCCCAGCAGACAGGCACACACACACACACACACACACACACACACACACACATGGGGCACCTGATCTGAGCCTCCTATGCAGGTAGGGGCAGGCCCCAGGGAGGGACACACACACTCATACACACACATACACATGAGATGCCTGCTCTGAGCTCCACAGGGCAGCTGGGGACAGGCCCCCAGTGAACACACACAAACACACGCACATGCATGCATGCACACACACATATGCAGCACCTGCTCTGAGTCTCCACTACCAGACTGTGGTCATCAGTAGGACATCTACTGAGGGGTTCCAGACTGTGGGAGGGGGCAGGCCGGGCTAAGGGACCCCCCTCCCCACTCCGAGTGCACAAATTTTTGTGTGTCAGTCCCCTAGTTTATTTAATAAAAGCTGAAACATGGATTTTCCCTTTTAATCTGCCTTTCAGTCTAGTATTTGTCTTCTGTTTATATTATTATAAGATGTAAAATTTAATTTCATAAAGCCATGGAAGTCTGGGAGTCGTTCCAGACTAGAGAATTTTCAGGATAGATTTATATCAGCCAGTTTTGCAAAAGAGAGGAATAAGCCTTAATGTCTATAAGAAAACTAACATACACTATGCAACACACTGCACTTTTTTTTATGAACTTCTTTAAGGTCTGGGCTAATCTCTGCTAAACTTTTTATCACTTCTGTGTCCATTTCCCTTAGAGTTTCCATTTGTACAAATTGAACTTGGCATCTGCAAGGTTCCCTTTTGTTTATGTAATTTTATCAGTTTTTAATTGCATTTTTAACTTCTTTCCTTAACCAGTTTTCTCAGTGGTTAGAGCGGCAGTCCTTGGACCAAAAGGGTTTGAGGTTTGATTCCCAGTAAAGGGCATGCACCTCCATTGTAGGTTCATTCACTGGCATTAGCGGGAGCCAATCAATTGATGTCTCTCTTCCTGTTGATGTTTTTCTCTCTTCCCCTTGCCCTAATTATCTCAAAAAAACATAAACTTTAGAATATTGATGATAGTGAAATCATATAGGTACCTAGTCATACCATTTGTCTTGCCTCATGATTTTTGTTCACAGTTTTCTCTCCCACATATACTCAACACACTCTTAAATATATAGAGGACTAGAATTTGTATGTTGTGTTTAGACTACCTAATTTGGTGTTATTCACTATTCTCTTTATTTCACTACTATCCTATCTAATAAAAGAGTAATATGCAAATTAGGCATCACTCTGTCACAAATATGGCTGCCCCCATAGCCACAAGATGGCAGCATTTATAGCCACAAGATGGCAGTGCCCAGTATGGCTCAACCTGCCACTGACGTGATCAGACCTGTTAGCCAGGCAGTGACAGAGGAGGTGGGAGACCCGAGGGCAGAACTGGTGATCAGAGGAAGCTGGGGTCCCTTGCCCAGGACAGAGGCCTTCACCAGAGGCCTCAGGCATGGGCAAGGGCAAAGCCAGTTATCAGAGGGGCAGGGGCAGAGTTGGTGATTGGAGAGGTATAAGGGTGTCCTACCCAGGCATAAGGCCTTGGCCTCTGGCCCAGCCCTGGGCAAAGGCAAGGCCAGAGATCACAGGGGTCTGGGCTCTGCAGAGTCAGTAATCAGAGGAGCAGGGGCAGAGCTTGCAATCACAGGGGTCTGGGCACCGGTGTAGCCAGCAAAGTAGGAGTCTGGAAGTACCCTGCCCAGGCCTGTAGTCTTGGCCAGAGGCTGTAGTGGGGCAATGGCAGAGCCAGCCATGGCAGGGGGCAGGATTAGTGCTGGTAATTGCAGAGGCCTGGG
This sequence comes from Murina feae, assembly GCA_004026665.1. NCBI lineage: Eukaryota > Metazoa > Chordata > Mammalia > Chiroptera > Vespertilionidae > Murina > Murina feae. Next base: position 35,818 of record PVJC01010097.1, read on the forward strand.
CTCTGTGAAGCCAGTGATTGGAGAGCTTGGGGTCTTCTGCCCAGGCAAAAGAGTAATATGCAAATTAACCCTCACTCCATCACAAAGATGACAGCAACCAGGGAGCTGTACCAAGGCAGAGGCTTGTGTTGCCCTGGCAATGGAGGAAGCCAAGATTCCCACCTGCCCTGTGGGCTCTGAGCTCTGCTCATGGCAACAAAGTTTCAATTACAGAAGGTAAATAAACCTATGATACCTGATTCCAGCCAGCAGCTTTGAGCAGGACCAAGGCAACAAAGTTTTAATTATAGAAGTTAATACCAGATATCTGCTTCCAGCTCAGAACCATGGCCAGCCTGATAATGGCCCTCATACCCTCACCCAGGCTGGCGAGGCACCCCAGTATAGCTCCTCACCCTGAAGGGGCTGTTTTCAGCCTGCAAACAGCCATCAGCCCCTCATCCAGGCTGGCCAGGCACCCCAGCAGGACATCCTTCAAGGCAAACCAGCTGACCCCCACCTGGGCACCAGGCCTCTGTCCTATATAATAAAAGGTTAATATGCAAATTGACTCTAACAGCAGAACAACTTGGAATGACTGGTCACTATGACACATACTGTCCACCAGGGGTCAGATGCTCAATGCAGGAGATGTCCCAGGGGAAACTCTGCTCAACCACAAGCCAGGCTGATGGCTGCCAGTACAGTGGTGGTGGTAAGGATGTCTGACTACATCTTAGGCCTGCTCCCTGCTGGCAAGTGAATATCCCTTGAGGGCTCCTGGGTTGCCAGAGTGATGTCTGACTACCAGCTTAGGCCCGATCCCCCAGAGAGTGGGCCTAAGCCAGCAGGTGGACATCCCCTGAGGGGTCCCAGAATGCAAGAGGGCATAGGCCAGGATGATGGACCCCCTCCCCCAAGTGCACAAATTTTTGTGCACCGGGCCTCTACTCCTATATAATAAAAGACTAGGTGGCATCATGCCCTCACACGACGTCATCTCAAGATAGCTGCCACAAAATGGCTGCATGCACAGTAGAGGCAGGGCCTGGTGGCCATTCTGCCTGGTGAGGTCTGGGGGTCCTGTGGCTCTGTGCTGCGTGGAGGAGGCCAATCCCAGAGTCTCTGCCGCCTTGCTCGGTAGGGTCACGGTAGGTGCGGGCAGTTGTGGTCAATCAAGTTAGTAGATTCAGGCATTTGGGTGCATTCAGGCAGGCAGGGGAGGGCAATTGGGAATCATTAGGCTGGCAGGGAAGCTCTTAGGTGTCAATCAGGCCAACAAAGGAATGGTTAGGGAGTGATCAGGCTGGCATGCAGAAATGATTTGAGGCAATCAGGCAGGCTGGCAGGTGAACGGTTAGGAACCATCCGTTTCAGATTGTGAGAGGGATGTCTGACTGCTGGTTTAGGCCTGATTCTGCAGTCAGACATTCCTGAGGGGCCCCAGATTGGAGAGGGTGCAGGCCGGGTTAAGGTATACCCCTCACCCATCTCATTCTCAAATTTTGTGCACTGGGCCACTAGTTTTCATATATTATCTTTATAATTTGAATTTTTGTCATTGTTTTACTTAAGTATTTATCAATTTTTGTTCATTATTGTAGGGAGCTAGATTTTGTTTTTTTGATTATCTATTGTTTTACTATTGTACTCTTCATTTGTCTTGCTGAATTGACCCTTTTATCAAAATGTAATGCCCTTCTAAATTTCATAATAACTGAACTTAAAACTTAATAACTTAAGTTTTTGCTCAAAATAATTGGCCCAACTGGCTAACTCTGTTGGTTAGAGCATTTTCACAATATGCCTGTTAGGTCGCATGTAAGAATCAACCAATGAATCTAAATACTATATATATAGCAGCCTAAGCAATTAGTTAACTGAAGGACTGAACAGCCTGTCAACAGGTTACTATGATGCACACTGGACATGAGGAGACAGACACTCAACAAAGGAGCTGCTCCCCAGTGGTCAGTGCACTCCCATAGCAGAAGCATGGCTTAGCTGACTGAACAGGCGCCAGATACTGGGCTCATGGCCTCTCCCACTTCCAAGACCGCACACTACCAAGCTGTATCAGGCTTGGTGGGGCTGGGATGAGTGGGGGCAGCGCCTGGCCTAGGCTCGGGCTCCTCCCTGACCATCTGCCATTTCACACACTACTATATCCCTCAGGCCAAAACCAGTAGTAAGACATCCCTGAGGGTCCCAGATTGTGACAGGATGCAGGCTAGGCAGAGGATCCCCACCAGTGCATGTGTACCAGGCCTCAAATATATAAATAAGTGGTCCAACAAATCAAGTTTAATTTTGAAGTTAATACAACTGTTAATAAGGAAGAAGTTATTTCATTGTTTTCTGCATATCATATCTTTTTTTCTTCAGTTCTTCCATTTTTTCTTTGGGATGAAGTGGATTATTCTAGTGTTCTGGTTTAATGTTTATCTTTACTATATATTTTTATTATTTTCTTAGTTATTGTCATGTTAAAATTCCTATTTTATTTTATAACAATTGAGTTTGAGTTAATACGAACTTACCTTCAATAGTAAGTTTTAAAAACATACATATGTTTCTATTTAGCTCTGTACCTCTTCCTTTATATTATTACTAGAGGCCCATATGAATTTGTGCACCATTGGGGTCCCTTGACCTGGCCTGTGGGATTGGATTGCAACTGACTCTCAGACATCCCTTGAGAGGTCCTGAATTGCAAGAGGGCACAAGCCAGGTCAAGGGACCTCATCAATGCATGATTGGGGCCGGGGAAGGCACATGGGAGGTTGGCCAGTGAGGAGAGACCATGGGAGAATTCTAGGGCATGTCCAGGCTGTCTCACTCAGTCCCAATCAGCCAGACCCCAGCAATAAGCTAACCTATTGGTCAGAGTGTCTGTCCCCTAGTGGTAAGTGCATGCCATAGCGAGCAGTTGAGCAGCCTTACTATATCATTAGCATATTATGCTTTGGTTGAATGGACAACTGCACATTTACTATTTTAACCTTTTATTATATAGGATAGGATGTCACAATTACATGTTTATACATTGTTTGCCTACTATCATAGTTTCATAATTAGTTTGTTTCATGCACTTTTCTTTTCAATTATGAAGAAAATAAGAGGGTTATAAAATATTCAATTTTGGTTTTTATATTTGGGCACCTTTTACTAGTGTTTTTCCTTTATATGGCTCTAGTTATCCTCTAGTGTCATTTCAATTGGAAGGACTTCCTACGTAACTTTTTTTTATAATTGACTTTAAAGAAAGAGAGGAAGGGTAAGAGAGAGAAAGAGAAACACTGATCTGTTGTTCCACTTATTTATATATTCATTGATTGATTCTTGTATATGCCCTGACCAGAGATCAAACTTGAAACCTTGGAGTTTTGGGACTATATTCTAACCAATTAAGTTCTACCTGAACAGGGCCTTACAGCATTTTATATAGCACTACAGGCTCAGTGCACAAATTCATGCACAGGTGGGGATGGGCCTGGATGCTATCATCCCTTGCCAGTCCAGAATCCAGACCCATCCCACTGACATGCTTGCCAGTTGTTGGGAGCCACTTAGTGGCTGCTTTTATATCCTTTCTTCCTTGAAGAGCATTTAGGGAGAGGAAGCAGCCATGGTGCCAAAGGCCAACTTCCAGGAGGCCAGCAGCACTGTCAGGATCATGCCAATAGTACAGGTCCATCAGTACCTGGCCTATTTTCCAGAGATTGGACTTTCAGGACTACTGAGGGAGTGAGTGGCAGCTGCTGGGCTGCTGGGCCACAGTTCAGTCAGCTGAGTGGCACTCCTGCTGGGGAGCCCACTGAATACCAGGGAGCAGCTCTGAGTTGAGCATTTGACCTTTGTGGTCAGTGTGTGTCATAGTGTCTGGTCATTCCAATTGTTTGGTCATAATAGTTGCTTAGGCTTTTATGTAGACTAGAGGCCTGGTGCACGAAAATCATGCACAGAGTGGTGTCCCTCAGCCTGGCCTGCACCCTCTTGCAATCCAGGACCTCTGGCTCCTAACCACTTGCCTGCCTGCTTAATGCTCCCAACTGCCCTCCCCTGCAGGCCTGGTTTTTCCCAACTTCCCTCCCCTGCAAGCTAGTTCACCCCCAACTGCCCTCCCCTGCAGGCCTGATCTCTCCATGAACTGCCCTACCTTCCTGATTGCCCCTAATTGCCTCTGCCTTGGCCCCCACCACCATGGCTTTGTCCAGAAGGAAGTCGGAAGATGGTTGGTCGACCTGGTCTAATTAGCATATTACTCTTTTACTGGTATAGATAGATTATATAGGATAGGATTGCTTAAATGGGGGGAAAGCCTTTTTCAGCAGGATAAGATGCTCTTGGCAGATAAAAACACATAACTCTTTTTGCAGTTCATCCAGATTGTCTCCTTGCAGTTCATCCAGATTTGGTTTTCGTTCTAATTGGTCAGTTTCTATGGCAGTGAGTAACCAAAGCTCTGCCTCCTAGGCAGCCATTGGCTCCTCTGGGAAATCCAGAATGGCCCCCCCTTCATGTCAGCCCTTTAGGCGTGAACCCCAGTCTGCTACCAGGTGTATCTCTAGCTTCTGAGAAGCAGCACCTCAGGTTTGTGCTGGTGGCAATTTTGAATTTTCATCCGTGACCTAACCTTATAGTACAAGCTCCATAATGGCAAGCATTTGTCTTGTTCATTCTTTGTTCTCACATAGACTTTACCTGTGTCTATGCATCTGTGCTAGAACCACATTGTGACCGGTTGAACATTCATTACAGTTATCACAGTCACTGCCTTTTTATATAGATACTAGGGGCCCAGTGCACAAAAATTTGTGCACTCAGAGGGGTCCCTCAGGTTAGCCTGTGCCCTCTCGCAGTTTTGGACCTCTCGGGAGATGTCTACCTGCTGGCATGCCTGGCCAGCCTGGGTGAGGGGCTGAGGGCTGTTTGCAGGCTGGCTAAGCCCCCCAGTGGGAACCTTCACCCCATAGGGGTGTGGCCAGCCTGAGTGAGGGTCTGAGGGCTGTTTTAAGGCTGCCCACAGTCCCTTCAGAGTTCAGGTCCCTAGTGGGGTGCCTGACTAGCCTAAGTGAGGGTCTGATGGCTGTTTGCAGTCTGGTCACAGCTTCCATTGACCCAAGGTCCCAGCGAGGCTGGCTGGAAGCAAGTTTCTGGGGTTTATTTATCTTCTATAATTGAAACTTTGTTGCCTTGAGCAGAGACCACAGCCTGCTTAGGCAGGCAATGAAGCCTCCTGTGTGCTTCAGCCCCGTGGCTTCTATAATTGGAACTCTGTTTCCTTGAGCGGAGGTCACAGCTGGGCTAGGCAGGCAGTTTTCTCCATCGCTAGCCTCCTGTTTGCTCTGGCTCCATGGTTGCTGGCCACCATTTTGGCTAGGCTAATTTGCATATTACTCTTTTATTAGATTATATATATAGACTAGAGGCCCAATGTGTAAAATTCTGCAAGAATAGACCCTCCTTTCCCTGGCTGCCAGCAGATACCTCAGACCCGGGCTTCCCTCCAGCCCCAGTTTCATCCAGAAGGACATCTGGAATGAAGTTTGGTCTCATTAGAATATCACCCTTTTACTATTACAGACTAAAGTCCCAGTGCACTAATTGGTGCACCTTGAACAGTGGGCTGTAAGGCTGCAGTGGGCATAGGGTTGGGTCTTGTCCCATCCTCCATGACCCCTTCCAGCTCCTCTGCCGTGGCCTCCAGTCCTCTCTTTGCTGGCAGCCCTGCTCCAGCCACCACCATTCCAACATGCTGATGGCACTGGCCCCACTTACACCCACTGATGGCATGGAGTGACTGGGGCTGGTGCCCACAGTGGATGTGAGTAGCAACTGATGCCCCAATCATCCCTCAGGAACAGAGGGAGGTGAAGAAGCCCTGAGGGGCGATTGGGACACCTTTTGCACCAGCTGACTACACTGAGTGATCAGAGCAGCAGCTGTGAGTGCCAAGAAGTGTATGGGAGCAAAGAATTATCTATAACCACCAGAGGCTTGCCCTGATGACAGCGACCAGCACCCCATCTTGGTCTGGTACCCCTGTTCACCAGTCATTTTGGTTCGGTTTTAAAAGTCATTTTGGCTTTTATATATATAGGTATTTACAGTAAACAAGATTCCTAGGGGTTTCTCCTTTCTTTTCACCACTTAAAATATGTTATTCTGATGCCTTCTTTCATCTCTGATTGCTGAGAAATCTGTGGGTACTCTTATTAAGGACTTACTAATTTGATTTATTGCTTTTGTTTTGCTGCTCTCAATATTCCCTCTTTAGTTTTTGACATTTTGATTATACTATCTTTACCTGGATTTGATGTCCTTAGATGTATGGATTCATTCTTTTCTAAAATGTGGTAATTGTTTAGCCTTTATTTATTCTTTCTGCCCCTTTATCTTTCTCTTCTTTCTGCCCCTTTATCTCTCTCTTCTACTTCTTATAAACCATTTTGTATATATTATTTAGTTTATGGTGCCCTGCCGGTCTTTCAAGGCCTGTATAGTTTCCTTTGTTCTCTTTTTGCTCTTCTTCTCAAACTAGATAATGTCAATTGACCTATTGTAAAGTTCACCAGTTCTTTTGCTTTTCTACCTTTATTGAAATTGTCAAGTGAATTTCACTTCAATTGTGGCAGTTTTTAGTTTTCAGAATACTTTTCTTCAGCCTTTTTCTAATTGTTACATCTTTATTTGAGATTCTCTTATTGTGGAGCATCATTCTGTTTTTTATTGTTGTTTTCAATTTTGAGCCTATTTAAGAGTTTATTTTTTGTTTTTGTTCAGTAAGTCCAATGCTTGGGCTATTAGGGATAGTTGTATTGAAATATACCATACATTCTTGTTTCTTTGTATGTCTCCTAGTTTTTTTTTAAAAAAAAACCTGAATATTTTAGTATTATTTTGTACAACTCATGTATACCCACAATACTCAGTTCTGATTGGTGCTGGTTTTTGTGTAGTAGTCATAGTTCGTTTAGTTGAAAGATTACCAGAGTGGGAGCTTGGGATATTTTCATGTCTTTTTCTAGCCTTTTCAATTCCCACTAATAAGTGGGAACTTTTGCAGAACACTTAATAACCCTACCTCCAAATATTTCTTGACCCTTCCTTTTTATTCTGAGGCCTTTCAGAATTTCTGTTGTTTGCCTAATCTCGCCTCTTACCACAGGTAGTTGTGCTGTGGCTAATATATTTGACTTTATATATCTTTATACTTTCAACAAAGAGAGCCTGTGAATCCACTTGTGTACTGAGGGAACTTTTAGGCACGTGAAATAATACACATTTCCTTACCTTTTTTAAAATAAGGTCCACATTGTACTCTGTCACCAGTAAGCTGTATCAGGATCTTACATTGCTATTACCATTATAGCTGCTGAGATTGCATTGGAGGGGTTGTAGACAGGTTGAAATAATTACAGCACAAGGCTCTTTTACCAAAATTTAGAAGTTGCTTTTTTGCTGTTTTGTTGTTTTTCTATTAAATGTTCTCCTGGTATTTACAGTTTGTGATTCTACTACAGAGTATTGAAAACACTTTTGTTTCTGATGGGGATAGATCTTCATCCCTACCTGTTGCTTGTAGGAATGGAATTCTTGCAATATACCAAGAAAATGAATTTTTGATACAAGTAGTAGTGATTTTGTGTGGAATTAAACTCTCGATTTCAAAGGTTCCCTTTTCCTCAGTCCTGCCATAGGTGTTGCTTTGGCTTTAATTGTAAGGCTAGAATTAGAGTCAGTGTCGAAAGTCTCTGTCCCAGGTCAGGGTATAGTTACCTTTTCCTGCTGCAGTTCATCAGTCTATTGCATGTTGCATCTGCCTGGCCATGGGCCACACAGGCAAATACAAGAAAGCCAAGAATCACAAGAACAACAGACAGAACCCCTTTGTTTACAGGATTATGTGTTCCCATATTTTCATGGGTTTACAGTAGCTACATTCACTCTGGCCAGTGTTATCTGTCCTCAGATATAATTGTCTAATACTTTCCCTATGTCACCACAGCTTCACTGGCCATCCAATGATCTCCTTTTTGTTGGACTGTTTCCCCTGTGATCTTCAGGGTATAGGTTGGTGGTCCCTGTAGAGTGTAAGGTTGCAGCTTCCTGGTCAAACTTCATAAATCACCATGCTTATAATGTTTGGCCTTCTCTTTGCTTCTTTCCTTTATTAATAACTAGCTAATTACAAAGGTATCACTTTGTCTTTTCTTCTAATATAACCATTGGTTTTATACAGGGATGAAATTTTAGAGTTTACCTTTCATTATTTCTGGTGATAGTTTCTAACTTTTTGAATTTATATTTCTTGATTAACTGAAGAAATTGAAATTTTTCTTCACATATTTATGGTTCACTTATATTTATTCTTGTATTGCACATTATTTTCTTTGTATTTTTCTCTAAGTATTGCTTTAAAAAAATCCTCTCTCAAAGTTATGTGTATTGATTTTACAGAGAAATTAAGGGGAGAGGGAGAAACATAAATTGGTTGTTTCCTATTTTTGCTCTGAGTGAGAATTGAACCCACAATCTTTTTGGTATACAGTACAGTGTTCTAACCAACTGAATCACCAGGCCATGGCTTGTAATATTACTTTTAACCTCATATTCTTATTTTCTCTTTTAAAAGTATGTACATACATATAGAGCTTATGTCTCTTCCTTTGCTACACCTATAAGAAGACTCACAGGCAATCTTAAGCCTACATCCCATTAATCCTGACTCAAACCCCTTTCTCTCTTTTATTAGGTTGTTCACCCAAACCAGTGTGCAGGAGAATTTGTTATTACTTTCCCTAGGGCTTACCACAGTGGTTTTTTTTTTTTTTA
>PVJC01010098.1:0-44419 GCA_004026665.1 Murina feae
TCGGAGCTGAGCTGAAGGGCGCAGCTTCACTTTCGCTTCTGCCGCAATGGAAAGGGCTGTTTACTCAGGTCCGTGAGTGGCGGCCGCCATGTTGGCTGGGCTAATTTGCATACAGCCGCTCTGATTGGCTGGTGGGCGTGGCTTACCCTGTCTCGGAGAAACGGTTAATTTTAATATTTCGCTTTTATTAGTTTAGATACTACTACATAGCTTTATTCTCTTCCTGTAATATTATTGTTATACATATTACCTCTGTTAATGTTATTAACCCAGCAATACCTTATTATAATTATTACTTTATCATCTGAAATAATTTCCTTAGCTTAAGAAAGCTCTGCTACCATCCACCTCCTTTGTAGTGTTATTGGAAAATATATTTTTCATATATTACATATCTATATATTGCAGGCCCACATCTACACTATATACATATTACTCAGTGCAGCTACTATCTAAATCCGTTAAAATAAGAAAGGAGAGCCCTGACCAGTTTGGCTCAGTGGATAGAGCATCGGCCTGCAAACTGAAAGGTCCCAGGTTCGATTCTGGTCAAGGGCTTGTACCTTGGTTGCGGGCACATCCCCGGTGGGGGGTGTGCAGGAGGCAACTGACCGATGTTTCTCTCTCATAGATGTTTCTGGCTCTCTATCTCTCTCCCTTCCTCTCTGTAAAAAATCAATAAAATATATATTTTAAAAATAAAATAAAATAAAAATAAGAAAGGAGAAAACATGCATTTATGCTGTCCTTTATAATTACACTAGAGGCCCAATGCATGAAAATTCGTGTAAGAGAGGGCCTTCCTTCCCTGGCTGCTGGCACTGGCTTCCCTCTGGCGCCAGCTTCATCAGGAAGGACGTCCAGTCTAAATAGCATATTACCTTTTTATTATTATAAATCATGACTGATGCTCAGTTTTTTCATGTGAGGTCATGTTTACCATCTGAGGTCACTTGCTTTAGGCCTGTAGAACTTTATTTTATGGTGTGTCTGCTAGACAAATTCTCTCATTTTATGGTTATCTGAGCAAGTTTTCATTTCTCTTATGCTTAACTAGGGGCCCGGTGCACAAAAATTTGTGCACTCGGAAGGTCCATCAGCCCGACCTGTGCCCTCTCACAGTCTGGGACCCCTCTGGGGATGTCCACCTGCTGGTGTGCCTGGTCAGCCTAGGTGAGGGGCTGATGGCTGTTTGCAGGCTGGCCAAGACCCCCAGTGTGGATCCTCACCCCATTGGGGTGTGGCCAGCCTGGGTGATGGGTTGAGGGCCATTTTCAGGCTGCCCACAGTCTCTTCAGGTTTTGGGTCCCTACTGGGGTACCTGGCCAGCCTGGGTGAGGAGCTGATGGTTGTTTGCAGGCTGGCTAAGCTCCCCAGTGGGATCCCTCACCCCATTGGGGTGTGGCCAACCTGGGTGACGGGCTGAGGGGCGCTTTCAGGCTGCCCACAGTCCCTTCAGGTTTTGGGTGCCTACTGGGGTACCTGGCCAGCCTGGGTGAGTGACTGATGGCTGTCTGCAGGCTGGCCAAGCCCCCCACCAGCGTCCCTCACCCCATTGGGATGTGGCCAGCCTGGGTGAGGGGCTGATGGCTGTTTTCAGACTTTCAGGCTGCCCACAGCTCCTATTGACCCAATGTCCCAGCAAGGCTGGCTTTGTTTACCTTCTATAATTGATACACTGTTCCTTTAAGCCGGGGCCTAGGCAAGTAGCAAGTAACAAAACCTCCTCTCTGCTTCACCTCTGGCTTCTATAATGAAACAATGTTTCCCTTAGAAGTCAGGCCCGGCCTGCTGTTTGCTTTAGCTTCTGACACTTCTAGAATTGAAACAATGTTGCAAATATGTTGTTCCCTAGAGCAGAGAGAAGCCCAGGCAGCCCCCAAACAGTTTCACTCCTGCTGCAAAGGAAACTGCCTGTTTACTCAGCTCCCTGAGTGCTGGCCTCCATGTTGGCTGGGTTAATTGGCATATAGTCACTCTGATTGGCTGGTGGGCGTGGCTTAGGCATCCCGAAGGGGTGGTCAATTTGCATATTATGCTTTTATTATATAGGTTAATTATTTTTGAAAGGTGGTTTTGTTGGACATAGAATTCTTGGTTGACAGTTGTGTTTTTTCCTTTGAGTACTTTGAATATTTTATCTCCCTACTTCTGGCCTCCATTTTCCTGCAGCATAATTTTGTCAACAAGCTAAGTAAATCAAATTCTGGCTCCTTTGCAGAATAGTTTCTGAGGTCTATGTTTGATATTTGTTTTGACACCAGAATGTTTTTTTCCAGCTGTCTTACTTTCTGCTCCTCTCCTGCAAACTAGGTCTGTACACAAATCCTTGCAGAAACACTTCCCATAAAGGCAGCCATGAGTTATCTTGACTCCTTCCAAGTGCCTTCCACCACACCTTGAAGCTGCTTAGCCTGAAATTCCCTAGGCTTGGTGACAAATGAAGAAGTCAGTTTATTTGGGGCGGGATTAGGAGCTATCTGTTTTACTGTCTGCTTTTTCTCCAGGCACAATCTTTGAGTCAGGGCTCTTAAACCGGTGGTTTAACGGAACAACGGAAAACTTCTCTCCGAGTGAAACCCAGATGTACACTGAGCTCTCAGTTGGAGGTAGAGATTAGATAGTGCTCTTGGCTTACCTCTTCTGGTATGGAACCACTGTCTCATAGGTTGATGCAAGGGCACTCAGGTTTTCTCAGTTTACTGCATCCAAGTAGAGCCTCTTCCCACTATTGAGGGCTGCGTAGAAGATGGGATTCCACCTCTCGGTTGCACTTCATAATAGGTCATTTGCAGCAGGATGAGAAATGCTTATGTCCTGTTCGTGGGAAGAAAGCCCTCCACAAACTGGCCTTCGTGGAGGGTGCTTGTTTCTTGGCTGTAGCCGTCTGGAATGGAGTCTCCTCCACTGGCCTGTGAAATTGTAAGGGAGGCGTGGTCTTGGTTCAGACACCAGACTTGCTTCTCTGACCAAATGTTTGTAGAACTTCTTGGAGAGATGCTTCTTCATTTGTTCTTTGCTTACAGGACCATTTCCAGAGGCTTTTATTGGTGGTTTTTAAATACTTTTAACCAATTTCACTGGGGAGCAGGCCATTGGAACTTTTCAGGCTATCAATCTGTTGCTGGTAAAAAATGAGTTCTTTTGCATGTCATGAGAAAAGAAGGTCAAAGGCTTATGCATGGAGGAGTTAAAATGGGATGGCAAGATTTTATTGTGAATTAGGGGAGTTAATACACCCTCGGGGATGGAGCGGGGGGCAGGCTCTGTAGCACTACCAGGACAATTCTCCATCTGTCTTCTTGGTCAGGTACAGGACAGAGCACCATTCAAAGTACCCAGCCCCGATTCCTGGCTTTCCCAGGCCTTCATCGGACTCCGGCCCAGCAAACTCAGTGGGGTCATGTCCTCTGCCCAGTCTGATGGCCTTTCTCATGTTCCCAGGCGAGGTTCTGCCCTCTGTTTCCTCACCCGACTCCCACTGAGCACGTCCACAAGTCCCATGACAGCATCTAGTTCCTCTTGTCGCTCTGGTACCAGACCAGGTCTTCAGCACCCTGGGGAGATGGTCCTATCCCTTCTGAGGGTTAAGTCTCCTCTGTGGCAGTTTCCTGTAGTGTGTGAACATGTCTGTTTACCAGTCAGCTAATTAGAATGCTGCTGCCCTGCACCCTGTCTCAGCTTCCCAGTTTATTAAGATTATTGGAGGCCTGGTGCACAAAAATTTGTACACTCAGGGATGCCCTTCAGCACAGCCTGTGCCCTCTAGCAATCTGGGACCCCTCAGGAGATGTCCACCTGCTGGCTTAGGCCTGCTCCCCGGGCAGTCAGGCCTAAGCTGGCAGCCAGACATCCCTTTGGCAGCCCTGGGGCCCTTGGGAGATGTCCACTTGCCAGCGGGGATCAGGCCTAAGCTACAGTCAGACATCCTTAGCTCTGCTGAGGAGGTGGGAGAGGCTCCCGCCACCACTGCTGTACTGGCAGCCGGCAGCTGTCAGCCTGGCTTGTGGCTGAGCAGAGCTCCCCCTGTGGGAGTGCACTGACCACCAGGGGGAAGCTCCTGCATTGAACAGCTGCCCCCTGGTGGTCAGTGTGTGTCATAGTTACTAGTTATTCCCAGTGGTTCTGCTGTTAGGGTCAATTTGCATATTACCCTTTTATTATATAGGATATAGGATTTAATCCCCTTTTGTTTCCTAATTTTAATAACTACCTATGTACACTGCCATCTCCCCACTCAGAGAATGTGAGCCTTTATAATCTTCCTTTTTAATTAAATTTTATTGTTGAAAGTATTACATATGTCCTCTTTCTTCCCCCATGGGCCTTTCTAACCCGTTCCTGCCCCCGCCTTCACCACCCTGTTGTCTGTGCCCGTGGGCAATGCATACACACATACAAGTTCTTTGGTTGATCTCTTCCCACACACCCATTCCCCTGCCTTTCCTCTGAGATTCCCCAGTCTGTTCCATGCTTCTATGCCTCTGGATCTATTTTGTTCATTAGATTCCACATATGAGATCATGTGATACTTGTCTTTCTCTGACTGGCTTATTTCCCTTAGCATAATGCTCTCCAGGTCCCTCCATGCTGTCTCAAAGGGTAAGGGATCCTTCTTTTTTACTGCTGCATAGTATTGCATAGTGTAAATGTACTACAGCTTTGTTATCTGCTCATGTACTGGTGGACACTTGGACTGTTTCCAGATCTTAGCTATTGTAAGTTGTGCTGCTATGAACATAGGGGTCATACATTCTTTCTGCTTGGTGTTTTGGGTTTCTTGGGGTTTCTAGAAGAGGGAGCGCTGGATCAAATGGCAGTTCCATATTTAATTTTTTGAGGAACTGAGTTGTTTGGTTCTTTACTAGGATTTCTACCTGACTTTCATATACTACTTTGAAATTTACAAATTGATACTTGCTTTAAGACAGTTTATTATTTACTTTGGAATTTTAAAATGTCAGTTTCTGTGTGTGGGTTGTAGCCCTGGTCCATAAGGAGGGTGACGACTGCAGTCTGTATTCTGCGATAAATGGCTGGTTGTTCATTATGGATAACCAGCAGCTATTTATAACAGTGAGAATGATTTTAAGACAGGAGGTGTGAAGTGTTATAGTCATTTCTGAAGCCTCCAAGGATACTCAGAATGCTCAGTTTCTCTGACAGTGACTACTAGGGGGATTTTTTTTTTACAATTTCTACTGAGTTATTGTACTCACCTAACTTAAAAAACTATACTTTGGATATTTTTTAAATATATTTTTTATTGATTTCAGAGAGGAAGGAAGAGGGGAGAGAGAGAAAGAGCTAGAAACGTTGATGAGAAAGGATCATTGACCGGCTGCCTCCTGCATGCCCCCTACTGGGGATTGAGCCCACAATTGAGGCATGTGCCTGACTTCCTCGTTCATAGGTCAATGCTCAACCGCTAAGCCACACCGCCTGCTGGGCTGGATTTTTTTTTTAAGTTTGCAATTTAAACTAATTTCAATCTAGAACCAGTCTAAAATGCTTGAGTATTGTTTTTTGTTGTTTTTAATCCTCACCTAAAGACATGCTGAGAGACAGAGAGAGAAATTGATTGGTTGCTTTCCACACACACCCTGAGTGGATATTGGACCCGCAAACCAGATATGTGCCCTGACCAGAAATCAAACCAGCAACCTTCTAGGGCACAGGATGACATTCAGCCAGCTGAGCCACCCAGCCAGGCAATTGTTGATAACTTATAAGCTTGTATGATTTCTAATGTACTTTTTCCCAAACCTCATGATGTCTCTAAGTGCATTCTCAAACTCAAGTCTATCAAATAGCACTTTTTTACTGCAGTAATTTCTCACCTTTTTCTCCCACCATGCCACAAGTCATGGATAGATAGTCTGGTTTAATGAAACTCCTTAAAACTGATGGAAATTCATAAGTTTTGTAATCATTATCATATGTAATGTCCTTGCGATGGTTGCTTGTTTTGGAACACGCACATCATGTGTTAAGAAATCTGGGGTAGAGTAAAGCAGGTAAGTTTTGGGATGATTGCCCAGTTTGTGGTTTCTCTCTATTTCAGGAGTGGCTCTCAGTGCTGTGCCCGTGCTCTGGCTATAACCCATTGAATCACTGAGTCTCAAAGCATCTAGTATTGCTGTAGCCAACTAGACTATCTCTCCCAGACACTGACGTTTAGCAGGATTAGCTACCTCATTTATATGATGCTCTGGTGAAAAGACCCTGGAGTTCCCTTTTCTAAGCTCTCTAAGCTATCCTACTCTTCCTGAGTCTTAGTCATCTATCCCACTTTGATTCTGTAAAGGTATCAAAGTTCTGTTGTTTGCAACTAAAGTAAAATAGAGTCACAACACAAACTTGGTGTTAGTGATATGTCATGGGCATGTCATAGAAAGCATTCCAGGAGCCGGTTACAATTTTACTTTTGCCTCTCGCTTCAGTTGCCTCTACTGGTATCTTTCCACATCAGTAACCTAGTTAACTTCTTAACTCAGTCATCACAAGCTAATGCAAAACCTGTTGTTACACACCTTTTATAGCTCACTCTCATAGATCATTTCCTATTGGCTTTAAAATAAGTATGCATACCTTCATAATAGTGTTATGATCTATTTGGCTGGCTCCTCATTAGACAACAGCTCCTGAAGTGTCCATTAAAGTATAGGTATTGTGAAAACCAGTTATGCCATTTATCTTGTCATTGGATTCTTTTGTCACTTAATTTATTTTATAGCATGATTGGTAGGCATATACATTATTAAAGACTCTTTGTTCCTTGGAAATTGACCTGTGGTGAATTCATGTAATATCAGTCATATATTCTAAAGAGAAATATTTAGTAAATAGACCTAGTAAATTTTTAACCCCGAAATCCTTTCATTTTTTAAACCAGAATGTTATCACTGTTATTGAAAGATGCTAGAAGGGGAGAGAATTCCCCAGATCCTAAAACTCTTTGTTATTAGTGTCTTTGTATATTTAATTTTGTACATTTTTCTATGCATTTTAGAACATAGCTATAAAATACATATATTAAGTTCATATATGTTTTCAGGTTACTTCTAAGTAATGTGTCAGTATAATTAGATTAGTCATGTTTTCCCTAAAACTTAAACTTTTCTACCTGGGTTACTAGATGTATGATTAAGACTGTTCCGATCCTGTTTTCTTACCATATAAAGTACTGTTGTGAAGAGTAAATGAGCTAATAGGAGAGCATCTAACATGGTATCTAGCTTAGGTATTTAGTAAATATTCATTACACCTCTCCTTGTTTGTTTAAATTAACTTGGGAGAATATGTCAATTTTTTTTACCATTTAAAGTTTTATATTTATTTTTCTTAAAATAATTTTAACCTTGTAAAATACCCTTTTAAAAGAAGTTGGGTACATGTTTGTTCGTATTTCTTTGAAAACTATGTTTAGGAGCTAGAAATATCTGAGAAAGTTAAATTTTCTTTCTTAGCTCTTTAAATTATAAGTCGTCTATAGAGTAATCAGGGGATATGCTTTATAAATGTGTTGGTGAAAGCTGTTTATCTTTAGCCCATTTTGGGATCCAAACCATGTTAGCCATTTTACAGATAGATGGCCTTCTTTAAGGTAGGATGTTATGGAATAGGACAAGAATTCTACATTTAAGTGTGTGTATTTCTACAATTTTAAGAATTGTTGAAAAATTTTAATATTTCACTACCAAACATTTTTTTTTGCACTTTCCTCATTTTTTTCTCCCTTTATTTTTCAGAATGAACCTAGTGATCGAGAAGATGGCCTCAACAAAAGACATCATGTGACAGACTCTGAGAATGAAGACCCTTCGAATCTTAACGCTAGTGACTCAGAAAGTGAGGAGCTTCAAAGGCAAAAGGACAGCGACTCTGAATCTGAAGAGCATGCAGAGCCTCCTGCAAGTGATTCTGAAAATGAGGGTGTCATTCACCATGGGAGCGACTCTGAGAGTGAGGACACCAAGAAATTACCTGTTAGTGACTCTGAAAACGAGGAGCTTCTTAATGGGCATGCAAGTGACTCAGAAAATGAAGATGTTAGAAAGCATCCTGCCAGTGATTCAGAGACTGAAGAGCTCCCCAAAAGTCCAGCCAGTGATTCTGAAACAGAGGATGCTCCAAAACCTGAAATCAGTGACTCTGAGAGTGAGGAACCTCCAGCGCACCCAGCCAGTGACTCTGAAAACGAGGGGCTCCCCAAACCTCAAGTTAGTGATTCGGAAAGCGAGGAGCTTCCTAAACCTCAGATCAGTGACTCGGAAAGTGAGGAGCCTCAGAGGACTCAGGCCAGTGACTCAGAAAATGAGGAGCTTCCCAAACCCCGTGTCAGTGACTCAGAAAGTGAGGATCCCCCAAGGCACCAGGCCAGTGACTCCGAAAATGAGGAGCATCCCAAAAGCCGAATTAGTGATTCGGAAAGTGAGGACCCGCCAAGGACCCAGGCCAGTGATTCTGAAAATGAAGAGCTTCCCAAACCTCGAGTTAGTGACTCTGAGAGTGAGGAGCCTCAGAAGGGACCTGCCAGTGATTCAGACATGGAGGAGGCCTCCAGACACAAACAGAAGCCAGAGTCAGATGATGACAGCGATGGGGAGAAGAAGGGGGAGAATGCAGAAGTGCAGAACAGCTCCTTCCATTTAGATAGCCATATAGACAGGAAAAGGTTTCACAGTTCTGACAGCGAGGAGGAAGAGCCCAAAAGGCCAAAAATTGACAGTGATGAAGATGAAGAAAAAGAGGGGGAAGAGGAGAAAGTAGCAAAGCGGAAAGCTGCTGTACTTTCTGATAGTGAAGAAGAGAAAGCATGTAAGGAATTATTTTGGGCTGGTTAGCCATAGCTTTACTTACCATCTAAGCTTATAACTGTAAAGCATTCTTTTTCTGGAATGTTAGATCTATAATTTCTTCTCAGTTGTTCTAACAGCATTTCTTAAGTTCTGACTACCTCAAAATAATAAGCTAGACTGCTTTCATTCAATGGGAACATGAAAGATTTAGTATTTTTTACTGGAAGGTAATATCTCAAAGAACTATGTTTATGTGGACACCCAAGTGTTGACCAGAGTTAGCTGTGAGACTCAGCCAGCTAATGCCCTAGAAGTTGTCTGGGCAGTGACTGGGGGCACTCATATGCACGCACCTCTTCATTTAGGGACTCCATGTCTGCCAAGTATTGTAATCTTTGCTACTTGATTACTTTTTTATGAAACTTACCTTTTTGGAAAGAACATATCCTGTATAATAAAAGGATAATTTGCAAATTGACCATAACAGCAGAACGATTGGGAATGACTGGTCACTATAACACATAGCACCAGGAGACAGACGCTCAATGCAGGAGATGCCCCTTGGTGGTCAGTGCACTCCCACAGGGGGAGCTCGGCTCAGCCACAAGCCAGGCTGACGGCTGCCAGCACAGCGGTGGTGGCAGGAGCCTCTCCTGCCTCCTCAGCAGCACTAAGGATGTCCAACTGCAGCTTAAGCCTGCTCCCTGCTGGCAAGTGGACATCCCCCTGGGGGAAGTAGGCCTAAGCCAGCAGGTGGACATCCCCCAAGGGGTCCCAGACTGCTGGAGGGCACAGGCGGGCTGAGGGATTGCTCCTCCCCCTCCACCCCCCCGAGTGCACAAATTTTTGTGCACTGGGCCTCTAGTTCCCTTATAACCTGACAGTTGTTATAGAAGAAGGAAAAGGCACCCACCACACATGTGCAAGTTTACTAAGGGAGAGGAGAAATTCCAGTAACCATCAGGGATGATGGGCTCTACAAAAGAATGTTCAGGCTTTTAGCTCTGCTAATACTAAGCCACATAGAAGGTGTTCTGATTATGTACATCAGCCTTGTCTTATTTTCTCTTCCCCAAAAGTAAAGGTAGCTATTTCATTTTTCATCTTTTGGCCACTTTTTCCTGAGCAGTAAGTAATTGTAAGGTGACTGAATGAAACTTTTTGTTATTTTTTTCTAAAAACTGTCAGGAGGCCTTTGATTTTTGCCACATACCGTATTTTCCGGCATATAAGACTACTTTTTAACCCAGGAAAATCTTCTGAAAAGTCGGGGGTCGTCTTATACAGCGGGTGTTGTTTTATAGGGCGGGTGCTGAAACTTCCGAGCCGGACTGGAAAATCTGCGGTCGCCACATTCAGAGGGGGGAGCTCAAAAACAGCCGTACTCCACTTATTTCAATGGAGCCAGTGGAGACCGCAAATGTCTCTGGTAGTCTCCTTTTTCTGCCACATATGGTCTCCGTCCAGACTTTTTAACCCAGGAAAATCTCAAAAGTTGGGGGTCATCTTATACACCGGAAAATACGATACTTCCATTTTAAAGTACTTGGTCTTAGTCATACAATGACTGTGACAGAATAAGATCAGTAATGATTTCTTTTACTATAGCAGCAAAGAAGAGTCGTGTTGTCTCTGATGCAGAGGACTCTGACAGTGATGTTATATCAGACAAATCAGGCAAAAGAGAGAAGACTACAGCATCTGACAGTGAAGAAGAAACAGGGAAAGAATTATCTGATAAGAAAAATGAAGAGAAGGATCTGTTTGGGAGTGATAGTGAGTCGGGGAATGAAGAAGAGTAAGTGACATGATAACATGAATTTTCAAGGGTTCATATAAGGTGGCAGAAAACAGTTTGTCTTCTAAGTTTTTTATACTTGCATTAAAATTTTGTGTTGAGGTATAGTACAATATATCTTGTCTAATTGCATGATATTGAGGATGTAGGGTTTTAGTTCCTGAACTGTTGATACGTACTACAATGTAGGTGGATCTCAAACATAAGATCTTACATGAAAGCAGTAAAGAGGACATGTCCCAATTCACTTCTATGAAGTTCAAGAATGGGTAAAATTAATCTGCTGATAGAAATCAGAATAGTGATTGGCTCTAGGATGCTGATATGGGAAACTGACTAGAAAGGGCCCCAAGCGAACTTTCTGGTAGGATGGGGTTGTTCTACATCTTAATTAGGGTAATGGTTACTTAAATGTGTACTTTTACCAAAACTCATTAAAATGGATGTGAGAATTGGCACATTTTACTCTGTGAAATTATACCCTGTGACAAAAAGATTTTAGGTTTCTATGCAGATAAGAAAACAAATGAACAGTTTTTTATATTTTCTTCTCTTCTAGAAATCTTATTGCAGACATATTTGGAGAATCTGGTGATGAAGAGGAAGAAGAATTTACAGTAAGTAGAAGATGAAAATAGCACTTTCTTTGTGACTGCTTTTTTGTTTGCTTTTATGGTAGTGGTTCTCTAGTAGGTGGTTCCAATAAATAGAAATAAACAACTATGATATATTCAATTAAAATTTTTTTATTTCAAAATTTAAAATTTTTTCTTTATAAAATTCTAGCCCCACCAGTGTTGCTCATGGCTGAGCATTAACCTATGAACCAGGAGGTTCCTGGTCAGGGTACATGCCTGAGTTGTGGGCTTGATCCCAGTAGGGGTGTGCAGGAAACAGTGGATCAGTGATTCTCTCTCGTTGATATTTCTATCTCTCCCTTTCCTTTCCTCTATGAAATTAATAAAAATGTGTGTGTGTGTGTGTGTGTGTCTGCTTTAAAACTCTAGAACAAAATGATTCTGAAAGTGAAATAAAAAGGTCTGCAAAGCGTAAAAGGAAAATGACAGGTAAAGTTGGATTAAAGGGAGGAACACAGTAAGAGTAACAGAAGGCATGTTGTAATGCTGAAGAGAAAGATTCACAGTAGTTATGGAGCTTCTGTCCAGCCCATTGTGCTCATCATCAGAGGAACAAGGTAGCAGAGGATGACTAAGTCAAACCAGGAAAAGACAGCAACCTAGAGAGTAAGCTCAGCCTGCGGAACTGCTTGTTCTGGGATGTGCACCTGCTCAGGCTGAGAGGCTGGTCATACTGGTGTCCTCAAGGCTCAAGAGAAAATGTGGGATGAGGGCTTGCTGATGGTAGAGAACCCTGAAATGCCATGGACTCCTGGGGTGAAGGGTGACCTGTTGGGGAAATAGCCTTTGCTCAGATTTTAGGCCAGCCTTGAGTAATCGAGCAATGTAAGAACCTTGGTCTTAGAAATTGGATCACAATGATTCTTAACCTGTCGGCTAGTGTTCTTAGGCACCTGGCAAATACAAACAGAAATCCTTTTAGGACAAAGGTGACATAATTGTAGGCCTCAAAATATTTCTATACTCCACAGATAACGTTAAAAAGAAAACACTAAAAACAGACAATAGAAACAGACTTAGGGGCTCTAGATATAAGAGTTTTAAATATTGCTATATATATTTTTTCATCTTTTATCTTTGTGTGTGTGTGTGCATATATATATATATATATATATACACACATATATATGTGTATATATATATATGTATACACACATACATACAGGAAGATAAAAGATTAAAATTTTGCCAGAGCAAATAATTTTTTCAGAGATAAGATAGATTTGGAAAAGAACCAAGGAGAAATTTTGGAACTAAAAATATAGTCACTGGAATTAAAAACTTGATGAATGAATGTAATGGATTAAATGTATTTGAAAAGAAAATGAGTGAAAAGAAGATAGGCTAGAAGGAACTATTTAGAATGAAGTGTTGGGATATATTAGTATGGAAAACATAAGAGAATAAAACATAATTTATACACGAGGAAGGTTGAACGTAGTGAATTGGAATCCCAGAAGGAGAAAAAATACGCGTGGCAGAAGCAGTATTTAAAGAAATGACACATAGACTGATACAGTGATAGATTCTAGGATTTCTACAAATTATGGGCAGGATAAACAAGGAAATCACTTAAATACATCAGTAAAATTGCAAGAAACTAAAGAAAAGAGACATCTTAAAAGCAGCTAGGGTAGGAAAAATTACATTCAGAAAAAGAGACTACAATTACACTAACAGCTGACTTCTTAACAGAAACAGTAGAATCCAATAACTGCAAACTTAGAACTCTGTTATGTTCAGCAAAAACATTTTTCAGGAATGAATACTTCCTCATTTCATTTTAGCAGTGTACCACTGAAGGACATACTAAAGGCAGAAAGTCTCACATGGAAGGTCAGGGATACAGGAAGGAAAGAAGCAACAAAATTATGTGGATAGTTCTAAATGCACGTTGTCTGTACAAAACAAGTCAGGTCTAGTATGGCTTAAAATATATGTAACATTAAACCACTTGACAGCAGTAACAAATTGGGAATATACATTGAATTGAAGTGTTCACAGGCCTTTGCAAATGTTTGTAAAAGCCCATTAGACTTCATTAAGTTAGGGTGCCCCTTGTAATCTCTAAATGACCACTAAAAAGGTTAAAAAGATTACACAGTAAGGTAACAGATTTAAATGGGTAATATCAGAAATTACATTAAATTGAATTAAGTGTTCCAGTTAAAAGACAAAGATGAGCCTGGCAGGTGTGGCTCAATGGTTGAGCATCAACCTATTAACCAAAAGGTTTGATTCCCACTCAGGGCATATGCCTGGGTTGCAGGCTCGATCCCCGTTGGGTGTGCAGGAGGCAACATGAATTCCCTCACATCATTGATGTTTCTATCTCTTCCTCTTCCTTCCCCTCTAATGTCAATAAAAGTATTTTTTTTAAGATAAAAATGGTCAGACAGATTTTTAACAACCTGCTGTATAATAATTTCGATTCCTCTGAAACAAGATTTTTAAAAGTTGAAAATAAAAGGATAGAAAAAGATACTTTACCTGAACATTACCCCCCCCAAAAAAAACCTATCCTATATAATAAAGTGGTAATATGCAAAGAGACTGAACAGCAGAACAACCGAACAACCAATCAAAGCGTAATATGCTAATGATATGCTAAGGCTGCTCAACTACTCGCTATAATGTTCACTGACCATTAGAGGGCAGACAGTCAACTGGTCAACCAGTCGCTGTGACATGCAATGACCACCAGGGCGCAGTGACATGCTCCGACCAGTTAGTTTGCTGCTGGGGTCCAGCCAATTGGGGACTGAGCGTGATGGGTCGGACATGCCCTCCCGCCGTCCCTCCCTGGCCCGATCATGCACTGGTGGGGTCCCTCAGCTTGGCCTGCACCCTCTTGCAATCCAGGGCCTCTTGGGGATGTCAGAGAGCTGGTTTCAGCCTGATTCCACAGGCCACTATCCTTGGGAGCACACCAGATGCAGAGCTCATGGCTGGAGAGTGCTGCTGTGGCAGTGCGAACTTCTCCTGATCTGGACCAATTGAGCGTGAGCCCGTGGCAGGTACAGTGGGGCTAGGATGAGTGGGAACAGCAGGTAGGAGCTGCAGGCGGCATTGGACTGTGGGTTTCGGCCAATCCTTGCAGACCACCCAGAGGGACCCCACCCGTGCACGAATTTGTGCACCAGGCCTCTAGTATATATATAAAAAAGCCTAAGTAACTGTTATGATTGGTTGAGTGGTCACTGTGACATGCACTGACCACCAGGGCGCAGTCGCTCAATGCAGGAGCTGCCCCCTGGTGGTCACTGCACTCCCACAGCCAACCTCCCATGACTGGCCAGCCTCCCTCAAACCCTTCCCCTGGCCAGCCGCTCCTCCTCCCCCCTCCCTTCGATTGGCCCTGATCCACACCAATCACGGCCAGGCTGAGGTATCCTACCTGTGCACAAATTCGTGCACCAGGACTCTATTAAATAAAACTGATAGAGCTGTATGAACAGCAAAGAGGTAGACTTTAAGTTAAAAAACATTATTTGAGATAAGGATAATCCGTTTATACTGATAGAAGTTTTTAAAGTTGTACTTAGCTGTGTTCACACAAAACAAATATGTACATACAAAACAAAAATTGATAAACTGCAAAGAGAAATTACATGTATGATCTATGTGGAATGTAACTAAAAGAACCAAAAAACTGCAGAAGAGTCTCTTTATATATATATATAATCTGAACAAAAGTTCTTTGGGTAATTATAAAACTTAAAAATTTCTTCTGTGGCTTGCCTTTTTACTTTCTTAGTGGAGTCTTAAGGAACAAAACTTAATTTTAATATAAATCAACTTTACCAATCCTTTCCTTTATGTTGAAAGCTTTTTAATTCTAAGAAAATGTGTGCTTGTCCTCAAGGATATAAAAATATTCTCCTGGGCAGCACATGCCCTCCTATGGTCCCTCCCTGGCCCAGTCGTGCACTGGTGGGGTCCCTCAGCCTGGCCTGCACCCTCTCGCAATCCAGGGCCCCTTGGAGGATAAAGATGCTTGATTGTTTCATCTTTCACACTTACTTGTACAATCAGGTTTTTGTGTGGTGCGTATGAGATAGAGTCAAGATTTTCCCCATTTGGAATACTCAGTTGACATAGCTCATTTGTTCCCAACTACGGTATAATGCCATTTTTGTCATAAATCAAGTGTCTGTATATGTTATCCAATATTTTTCTGCAGTGTCTTTTTTTATATTTAGTTGGTTATGTCCTCTAAGGTTGTTATGCTTCAAGATTGACTTGACTTTTCTTGGTTTGCATTTTTATATAAATTTTTAAATCAAGCTTTTGCAAGAAGTACAAAGTATAGACACCATTTTCTTAATTGCAGTGCAATGAAACTGAAACTTAGTAACAAAAGTAGCAATCAAAATACTCTTGCCACCCAGAAATTTAAAACTTCCTTGTTAAATAGTTCTTGGATTAAAAAAAATCATACTTTTATTACTAAAGCAAAAGAGAGTGAAACTACATGAATCAACAAATATTTGAGAGCCTCTCTGCCAAAGGTTGTTTGGAAATTGCCCTCTTGGAGCTTACACTTGGTTAAACAACATTGTGCAAGAGTAAGCAACTCACTTCCCATTAAAATACCAAGTGCATATTTCACAGACCTAGAACGAACTCTCCAAAAATTCATCTGGAATAAAAAAAAAACCCCGAATAGCTGCAGTGATCCTGAGAAAGAACAAAGTAGGTGGGATCTCCATACCAGATATCAAGCTATATTACAAAGCCACTGTTCTCAAAACTGCCTGGTACTGGCACAAGAACAGACATATAGATCAATGGAATAGAATAGAGAACCCAGAAATTGACCCAAACCAATATGCTCAATTAATATTTGATAAAGGAGGCAAGACAGTCTTCAATAAATGGTGTTGGGAAAATTAGACAGATATATGCAAAAAAATGAAACTAGACCACCAACTTACACCATAGACAAAAATAAACTCAAAATGGATAAAGGACTTAAATGTAAGACGGGAAACCATAAAAATACTAGAGGAATACAAAGGCAAC
This sequence comes from Murina feae, assembly GCA_004026665.1. NCBI lineage: Eukaryota > Metazoa > Chordata > Mammalia > Chiroptera > Vespertilionidae > Murina > Murina feae. The sequence goes on from PVJC01010098.1 coordinate 16,263, forward strand.
AAAATCTCAGACATATGCTGAAGCAATTCTTTCACCGATACAGCTCCTAGGGCATTGGAAACTAAAGAGAAGATAAACAAATGGGACTACATCAAAATAAAAGCTTCTTCACAGCAAAAGAAACCATCAACAAAACAACAAGAAAGCCCATGCATTGGAGAACATATTTGCCAATGTTATCTCCGATAAGGGTTTAATCTCCAACATTTACAGGGAACTCATACAATTTAACAAAAGGAACATAAACAATCCAATCAAAAAATGAGCAAAGGACCTAAATAGACACTTTTCAAAAGAGGACATCCAGAAAGCCAAGAGACATATGAAAACATGCTGAAAGTCACGACTCATCCGAGAGATGCAAATCAAAAAACAATGAGGTATCACCTCACACCTGTCAGAATGGCTATCATCAACAATTCAACAAACAAGTGCTGGAGAGGATGCGGAGAAATAGGAACCCTCGTTCACTGCTGGTGGGAATGCAGACTGGTGCAACCACTATGGAAGACAGTATGGAGTTTCCTCAAAAAATTAAAAATGCAACTGCCATTTGACCCTACCATCCCACTTCTGGGAATATATCCCAAGAAACCAGAAACACCAATCAGAAAGGATATATGCACTCTTATGTTCATAGCAGCACAATTTACCATAGCTAAGATTTGGAAACAGCCTAAGTGTCCATCAGCAGATAAATGGATTAGAAAGCTGTGGTACATCTACACAATGGAATACTATGCTGCTGTAAAAAAGAAGGAATTCTTACCATTTGCAGCAGCATGAGTGGAACTGGAGAGCATTATTCTAAGTGAAATAAGCCAGTCAATGAAAGAAAAATACCACATGATCTCACTTATTTATGGATAATAAAGACCATTATAAATTGATGAACATAAACAGATACAGAGGCAGAACAGCATTGAACAGACTGTCAAACTATAGCTGGAAAGCTCGGGAGGGTTTAGGGGGAGTTAAGAGATCAGCTGAAGGACTTGTATGCATGCATATAAGCATAATCAATGGACACAAGACATTGGGGGGAAGGTCAAGGTGAAATAATGGAGACTTATTTAACACTCTTTGTAATACTTTAAGCAATAAAACAAAATTTTAAAAAAAGTAAGGTCTGTTCCTCTAGTTTGGAGAGTTTATGTCAACTTTGCTATATACTCATTTCATTGAGAAAAATACACGTCCCAGCAGTCATTGGGAAGTCCTTTCTAAATGGATAAGAGAAGTTATAAAGCAAAGATGGATCATTTATTTCAATTACATAAAGAATCATGCCTAGAAAAAAAAATAACACAGCTGACCATCAAAAAAAATCATGCCTGGAAAACACTATGAACAAAAGCAAAGTGAATGGGCTCTGCAGTTCCTGTCACTTCAGGAGGGCTAATTTTGAAGAGATTTTTTTCAGACCAATTAGTCAAAGACCCAATGTAAATAATGTGTTGAGAGTTCACACAGAATTACAAATGGCTTCTAAACATAAGAATGAAAGGCCCAACTTTACTCATGACAGAATGCAAAGGAAACTACACAGATGCCTTTGTTTTTCAGTTCAGAGATTGGGAAATATAAGTGTTTGATCACCTATGAAGATGGTATTGGAAGGAGAAATCATTGCCATAACCTCTATGGAAGATAGTTTGGCAAATATTTCTCAAAATTTCAAATACATCTAAATGTCAGTAGGGAAATGTATAAACAAATTATGGTTGCAGACATGTGAACTAGTCAAGCCTTCAAGAGAAGGTGATTGCTTTATGCTAATAGGACTTAGTCTCCGGATTTCGTTATACTAGAGGCCTGGTGCACGATATTTGTCCCTAGTGTGGTCCCTTGGCCTGGCAGGCGGTCGAAGCATGAATGACTGGCGTGGAAGGGTAGGTCCCGCACCTGACCTCTGGGCCCTGGGCAGCACCAGGGCCCCCAGGCCCCCTCGCGCCCCTCTCCACCTGAGTCACGGCACCTGAGTCCCCTCACAGAGATGTGGTAAGTGCAGCCAGATGCATGGGCTAGGGCGCAGGATGGGCCTCTGAGCTGCCCAGTGGCTCCGCACAGAAGCTGGGCAGGCAGCATGTTCTCTCCTGGCCAGCTGCCCTCGCAGACCGGCTTCAGCGCGAATCTACAGGGGGCCAGCAGCACCTCCATTGTTGCCTGCTGCCAGTGCCTCGTCACTGACGCCCACCATGTTCCGCGCCACCCCTTGGTGGTCAGCGCATGTCATAGCAAGTGGTTGAACTCCCCGTTGAGGGGACAATTTGCATATTAGGCTTTTATTATATAGAATGTGGAAAGTGCATGATGATATACTGTACCTAGTGTGTGTAGTAGTATGCTGCCATTTGTATAATGAAAGGAGTACATATGACGTGTAGAAGTGCTTGTATAAATGACTATAACTGGAAGGAGACACAAGAAAGCGCAGTAACACCAGTGGCTAAGGTAGGAGGGAGCTTTTTTGTTATATACCTTTTGATACCTATTTAATTTTCATTCTTTGTGAATGTATTTCAGTTAAAGTACAAAAAAGTAAGAGCGATTACACAGAAGAAAATCTGTAATGTGGTTGTGATAACTGGCTAATTTACCCCGGTTTTAGGGTTTTAACCAGGAAGATTTGGAAGAAGAAAGAAGTGAAACACAGGTAAAAGAAGCTGAAGATTCAGATTCTGATGATAACATAAAGAGAGGAAAACAGTAAGTCTTTTATTTAAAAGGGATTTTTTAAAGAGACTATAAAAATGAAGGTAAAGGCTATCAAACTTCGTTTTTTCTTACTGTGGCTTCTGATGAGGTGTAGGAAGGAGTCTGTTCCTTTTTTCTCCCTTCTGTTTCGCTGTCTACAGTGCTGCCCATAAACTATTTCTCTTGTTATTTTTCTTTTCATTTCCCTGTGCTCAGCTGTTGTAATTTGTGGAGTTTTATGGTGCCAGGCTCTTCATTTATATCTCACCAAGTAAACTCTTACAAAAAAATGTGCCTTTAGAACAGCAGTGCTCAACCTGTGGGTCGTGACCCCTTTGGCCATCCTGCATATCAGATATTTACATTACGATTCATAACAGTAGCAACATTACAGTTATGGAGTAGCAACGAAAATAATTTTATGTTTGGGGGTCACAACATAAGGAACTGTATTTAAAGGGCCTGAAGGTTGAGAACCACTGTTTTAGAAGAAAACTGATTTTGGGGTCCTGGTGGAAATACTGCTGAAGTCTTAATTGCAAAATATTACTTGATTATATTTCACATACTTCCATTAATCTGTTCAGAACAATCTGGTATCTTGAAAAGTGCCAAACAGAATGATTCACTAGCTGCTATTTACAGTTATAAAGATGATGCTTTAAAAAATATTTCCCTTTTTAATTCCTAGTGACATGCTGAAGGAGCTTGGAAATACCTTTGGAAATTATCATATAAATCACATCTCAGTTATTTGACAGTGGCAGAGAGCAAGTTAACTTCCTCTTTAAGTGTAATGATTCAGGGGAAAGCCGTAAAGCTTTGAGACTCTTAGCAAGCCTGTAGATGTCCACTTTTATCTCAGTGGCATTATGTTTTGAGCTGTACCACTGAAAAGCAGCGGTTTATTTATTTTTTCTACTTATGCTATGGAAGACAAAACACCCAAATGAGGGAACACCACTGTATCTCCCCCAAAAGTCAGTGCAGCCATGACTGAACCATGGAATTGCAGGCAGTACCCCCTGAACGAAAACTTGGAACTGAAAATGTTCTTTCTCAAGCTGACACATGCAAGTGTTAACATAGAGTATGAAAGGCTTAGTGTGTAACAATTGGGGTCGTAATAGAGGTTGAACAGAAAACCCAGATCACATGCTCTTGTAAAAGCAAGTTATAAGTACTTGTGGTACTTTAAGAGAATTCTCCATTGAATTACAATTAAGAAAATTGGTTCTTAACTGTGATCAAAGGAAATGTGTACTTAAAAGGCAATTTGTATATCCCTTGATTTTTGTGTTACTGTTTAGTATGGACTTTCTGTCGGATTTTGAGATGATGTTGCAGCGGAAAAAGAGCATGAGCGGTAAGCGCAGACGTAATCGTGATGGTGGTACTTTCATTAGTGATGCAGACGACGTGGTGAGCGCCATGATCGTCAAGATGAATGAAGCTGCTGAGGTGAGTTGGCTTACTTCTAGCTTAATCTTTTCCCACTTAATTGATTCTATGGCTTTTTGTTTGTTTTTTAGCTTAGCCCTTGCTTACACTTAGGATACTTTGTTGTTGTTGTTGTTGTTGTTGTGTGTGTGTTGTTGTTTTTTTGTAGTAAAGCATTTACAATTCTAAATTTTAAGCACAGAAAAAATTTTAATTTTTTAATAACATGTTTTGAAAAACTGAAAAGATGAAACTGTTAAGTAAAAATGTGCCTTTTTAGCCCAGTGGCTTTGCTAATTTTATGGGGGAATGATTTTCTTGCCAGTTTTGCTGGTTTACCACAAAGTTTAATTTTTCTTCACATATAAAAAGTCATAAACTCATGTTTATTATGTTATAAACTCATGTCATTCTTTTGCCTCTGATTAAGAGATTGCATTTAACTCATTGTGCTTTAAAATTCTGCCCTAATTTTTTAATTGACCAAGTATTATGTTTAAAAACCAGTTCTGATCTTTTGGAGACACTTCCTGAAGTACTTATGCATTCAGTGGTATGTGTCTAGGATTTGTTTTGAAATAATTCAATGTTGAGGGGAAATAGCTAGAGAAATAGCTAAAATAAGACTGACCATGTGTGTTTAGTTGGTAAAATGTACATAACAGGAGTATGTTATTTGTTTTCTGTTGTGGAATTAGAAATTTTTCATAATTTAAAAAATGCCCAAGTAAATACTAAAACTCTCCTTTAATGACATTCCATTGTTATGCAAGCCTCCCAGCTGGAAAGTTATTTCTGATGATAAACCACATTTTCCCAGGTATAATTTTGTACATTACATGAACTCTGAAAACTTTACAATTATGTCAGTATTTTGAATTAAAATTATTTTCTCAATTTGTAATTGTTAAAGCTCTATTTTATGGCTGTATGGGTTTGATTGACATGGACAGATACAGAATTCAGGCTATACAGAAAAGTCAATTTTTTACTTAATTTTTCTTTCTTGTAGGAAAAAGTATAGTTTCTCAGAAAAATTGCTGCTTTATTTCAGACTCTAAATTATAATGATTGAAATTCATTATTAATAATGGCTTTATTATTTTTTAAATCTTTTTCTTTTTGGATAGGAAGACAGACAGTTGAACAATCAAAAAAAGCCAGCACTGAAAAAATTAACATTATTACCTACTGTGGTTATGCACCTTAAAAAGTAAGTATTTTATTGAAAAAGTTTTTTCCTTTTAATGGAATGATAGTCAAACTATAGCCTGGTATTCTAGAAATATTAAAGAATGATTGCCTTCTGTCAATTCATAGAATAATAATGAATAGAATTTTCTAAGTTATGTTACCTTCTCACAAATTTCTTTTAAACCTTGATTCCTGATGCAAACAGAACAGATAGCAAACTGATATTAATGAAAGAAAAACATGGAAACCACTAATACTGTTCTTTATAGACAGTTTTCAGTCTGGTAAATGTACAGCTGTTTTCCCAGTGTGAACAGAGCACATTATGGGAGAGTGAAGCACATGTCCTGCAAGGCTGACATGGCCTGCTCTGTCATGAACTATGCCATTGGTACTTCTGGAATCAGGGTCTTCTCTTGATGAATCATTGTTACCAAGGTCTCCCATTGTTTTGCTCAGGTGCCTGAATAATTTTTTTAATACATTTTTGATTGATTTCCGAGACAAAGAGAAAGGAAGAGAGAGATAGAAACATCAGTGACGAGAGAGAATCATTGATCGGCTGTCTCCTGCATATCCCCCAATGAGGACTGAACCCACAACCTGGGCATGTGACTGGAATCGAACCTAGGAACCTTCAGTCCACAGGCTGGTGCTCTATCCACTGAGCCAAACCAGCCAGGGCGATGCCTGAACAGTTTTGATTTCACCTTGAACCTACCCATCGCCTACTTTTAATGGCTGTAGAGAAATGCACACCAGTGCCCCAGCAACATAGTCTAGGACTTCCTACTAGAACATCACTCCCTCTGATAGTGTCATGGTGTCTGTTAACATACTTGACTCTAGTACAGAAAGTGAAATTTAAATGTCAGTAATTCATTGGCATTCTTTTCCTGCTACATGAATGCTTTTCTCCTGGTGTCTTGCATAATTCTGAGTTTTCTTTCACCCAAAACAGTTTCAGAATCACTATCCTGACAGATTAAGCAGATTAAGCATTAATTTTATAGTTGTGATCATTGGAGCTCATTACTCTATCATTTGTATTAACATTAACCTGACTTGTGTAGTTTGGGTTTGTTTTGTTTTGAACAAATCCTCTTTGCCTATCAAGTGTGTTTGTGGAAATAGGAACTAAATGTCCTGTTGCTTTGAAGTCTGTAACTAGAGTGCAGTAAACATGAGTGCAGGCTAACTCTGGGAGGGTTTCTGAAAGCATCACTAAATACGTAAGAAAATCAAGGGAAGCTATAAAACCAACATGTATAGACTTGAGTTTTTTGTGTAATTATTATTGCAGGCAGGACCTTAAAGAAACATTTATTGACAGTGGTGTGATGTCTGCTATCAAAGAATGGCTCTCACCTCTCCCAGATAGGAGTTTGCCAGCACTAAAGATTCGAGAGGAGCTGTTGAAGATTCTACAAGAGGTTAGAGGCAAATAAGTGATCTGATTGTTCGCGCATCATTAATTATTTAATGTGTTTTGTGTTATTGCAACCTCTATATTTATATTACCTTGTATTTATATGTTCTCTCTGCCATGGCCTGCCAGAAGAAGGGTTTTATTCAGTATGTTTTTAGGAACATAGCAAAATAAAATGAGCATAAATGAAGGCAGCCCTACTAAACTTCATGTGAATCTGGCATTGAAGGAAAAAGATCCTGGAGGAGCTGTGGTCTCTGTGTAGAGTAGTATAGCAGTGGGCATGTTTGTGGGGGAACCGAGTGAAAACACCAACTTCCAAGTCAGATAAGCCTGCATTGGCGTCTTCAGCTAGGCCATGTTGACATGGCTGTGACTCCTGGGCTAAGCAACATGACTTCTGAGGCGATCCTCCAGAGACCTCCTGTGTGCTAGGTGTTCTTCCTCCTCACCACAAGCCTTCAAGGTGAGCGTGTTGTCTCCATTTACAGATGACGAAGTGAAATGACTTGTCCAAAGTCACATTGCTTGCAGATGGCTGTGCTTGGGTTTAGACTTAGATCTATTTGATTCTGGGCCGGTGCTGCATCTCGTATTAAACTGTTAGCCTCTGAGTATGCGTAGTTCACATTTTCTCACGTCGTTAAGTTCTACTTGGATGCAGCACTAATACTGAACTCTCAACTCTTGATGTTAACACAAAATACCTTTGTGTTCAATATCTGTAGACCTTGAAAATTGAATTTTTTTTGTTACTTTTCCTATTGTGAATGAACCAGGTCTCAGAGGCTCCTCTAGAATAGATCGGGGACTCCCAGTTCCGCGTGATTCATGTTGTATGTACGTGCTTATGTCCTCAGCTGCCCAGTGTGAGCCAAGAGACCCTGAAGCACAGTGGGATCGGACGAGCAGTGATGTATCTCTACAAACATCCCAAGGAGTCGCGGTCCAACAAGGACATGGCAGGGAAACTCATCAGTATGTACATTTGGTTTTTGTTGTGTTTATGCATATATAAAAGGTAACTATATTTGTACCAATATATATTTAAAATGAATTAATATAAGTGGAGTAGAAAAAATGTTTGGTGCCTTCTTATGGGTACCAGATTTTTACCTTTACACTTAAAATGCTTCTCAGTATATGTAAGTATATAATTCAATATTAAGTAGAGGAAGTAAAATGATGCATTATCTAGTCATGGACCAAGAGCAGGTCGTGAGAGACACTGGAATGCTGGTCCTGGCATTAGTCATACCTGGTTTCAAATCCTGGACTCACCACCCACCTTACTGTGCATCCCTAGGCTCCTGCTTTCAGCTCTAGGCCCTGGTTCTCTCCTCTGTAAAGTGAGGAATCGTGTTCTTGCTTTGGGTTTTGGTTTTGTTTTGTTTTGTTTTTTATCTTTGTTGTTCATATTATTACAGTTGTTCCTCTTTTTTCCCCCCATAGCTCCCCTCCTCCCAGTTCCCACCCACCCTCTGTCCTTACACACCACCCCCCACTGTCCTCCTCCATAGGTGTACGATTTTTGTCCAGTCTCTTCCCACACCCCCAACACCCCTCCCCCTGTGAATTGTCAGTCCACTCCCTTTCTATGCCCCTGATTTTATTCCATTCACCAGTCTATTCTATTCATCAGGTTTTTTTTATTCAGTTGATTTTTAGGTTCACTGGTTGATAGACATGCACTTGTTCATAATTTTTATCTTTACTTTTTCCTCCTCTTCCTCTTTCAAAATACCTTTCAGCATTTCATATAATACTGGTTGGGTGGTGATGAACTCTTTTAGCTTTTTCTTGTCTGTGAAGCTCTTTATCTGACCTTCAATTCTGAATGATAGCTTTGCTGGGTAAAGCAATCTTGGTTGTAGGTTCTTGCTATTCATCACTCTGAATATTTCTTGCCACTCCCTTCTGGCCTGCAAAGTCTCCATTGAGAAATCAGCTGACAGTCTTATGGGTGCCCCCTTGTAGGTACCTGACTGTTTTTCTCTTGCTGATTTTAAGATTCTCTCTTTGTCTTTTGCTCTTGGCATTTTAATTATGATGTGTCTTGGTGTGGTCCTCCTTGGATTTTTTTTTGTTTGGGGTTCTCTGTGCTTCCTGGACTTGTAAGTCCAGTTATTTCACCAGGTAGGGGAAGTTTTCTGTCATTATTTCTTCAAATATGTTTTCAATATCTTGCTCTTTCTCTTCTTCTGGCACCCCTATAATTCTGATGTTGGTACACTTAAAGTTGTCCCAGAGGCTCCTTACACTATCTTCATATTTTTGGATTCTTTTTGCTTTTTGCTTTTCCGGCTGTGTGTTTTTTGCTTCTTCATATTTCAAGTCTTTGACTTGATTCTTGCGATCCTCTAGTCTACTGTTGGATCTCTATATATTATTCTTTATTTCAGTCAGTGTATGCCTAATTTCTAGCTGGTCCTTTTTCATATCGTCAAGGGTCTCACTAAATTTATCTGCAGTCTCTAAAATATTCTTGAAAAACCTTATAACCATGGTTTTGAACTCTGTATCCAGTCATTTGCTTTCGTCCATTTCTGTCATTTGTGATCTATTTCTTTGTCTCCACATTTTGGCTGTTTCTCTGTGTTGATAGAGTGGCTTTATGTGCTAGGTGTCCTATAGGGCCCAGTGGCTCAGTCTCCTCAATTACCTGAGGTGGACACTCTTCGTGCACTGCTTTTTGACTTTGTGCACAGTCTTGTTGTAGCTAAGCCTTGATTGTTGTTGGTTTCACTGAGAGGAATTAACCTTCAGGCCACTTGGCTGTGAGAATCAGCTTTGTCTATGGTAGGAGAACTTCTGTGCTGGAGATACCCTTATAGGGCAAGACTTGCTCCAGTGGGGCTTTGGTGCCCACTGAGTCTGCCCCCTGAGTGTGTCCCTTTTAGATCTGAGGAGTTGTAGACTGAGTGGTCCCACTTTGACCACTGGGTTCACTGTCTCTTGGAACTCTAAGGAGATGCTATTTTAGCTTCTGCCTGAGGCTACCCAGCCTTTTATATGCAAAAGCCTCTGCAGCAGCTTGAGTGAGGCGGGGTCTCGGGGAATCTACAGGGCGGAGCAAGCAGCTATGGCTGATTCTCAGCCCTGCCCTAAGAGGCACTGGGTTGCAGTGACCCTCGGCACTGCCAAGAGAAAGCCGCTCTGGAGATCCTCCCGGTGTCAGATGGTGCCAAACAGTCCAGCTCCTCCTCGTATAAGTCGGAGTCCCCAGAAACTCACTTGGAACTGGAGTTCAGAGCCGTCAGGAGCTTGTGCCTCCCTCCAGTACAAAATGCTGCCAGCCCTTTTCGCGAGCCCCTTCACACACGCTTCTATACCTCTGCACTTTACTTCCGCGCCTCCTCTGAGTCTCCGTCTCTTTCTAGTTGTAGAATTTCCTCTCAGCCAGCCTTCCTGTGGGTCTGGGTGGTGTTCATTTTTTCTTATTGTTGTAGTTTTGAAATGGTTGTTCGAGGCAGTAATTTCCGGTGCTTCCCTATGCCGCCATCTTGGTTTCTCCTGCTTTGGGTTTTTTGTAAAGATTAAATGAGAGAGTATATATAAAGCCATAGATACACATACACACATATATACTCCTCAGGAAACGTTAGCCACTGCTGCTACTGCTGTTACTTTTATAATGGTCTTCCAAGCCTCCATCTAATAATCAGTTGCTGTAATATTTATAAAATCCTTCAGTTTTAAGAACGAAAAGTGAGCATTTTCATCATTCTCCTTGACTCTTGCTGTGCTCCATGTTGGGAAGGAATTTTTAAACTTCCAAACTAGACTGAAAAAGCAACTACTTCTGAAGATAGTAATTATTTTTCTATTGAATTTTTTAAGAGTATCAGAAGTTTGTAGGGAAATTTAAATTTTCTAATACACCAGAGAATTACTATGTCCTGAGATAATGGTATCTTTAAGAAAAGAATATTCTAGATATAAGTACCTAGAATATAGCATAACACTAGGGTGTGACTATTTCAAGACATGGTAGGAGAAATGCAGCTCTGTGGACTAAATAATTGCATTTTCTTGGTTACAGATGAATGGTCTCGGCCTATATTTGGTCTTACCTCCAATTACAAAGGCATGACGAGAGAAGAGAGGGAGCAGAGAGACCTAGAGCAAATGCCTCAGCGACGAAGAATGAGCAGGTATGAGGGAGCAAGTATGAGGAAGTGGAGTCAGTGTTATTGTTACAGTAACTTGGTGTTTTTGTAAATAAGATCATCAGGAAACCTGCTAAGATGATAGGATTTTATCTTTCCTCTGGGCTTGATGTGTCTGTGTAGCTCACAATACCCTCTTAATTTCTGTGGGACAGTGTGTAAGTGAAGGCCCACACCCTCCCAGACTTCTGGCTTGATCTAGTGGAGTGTGGCCTCTGCCACAGTTCTGGAGGCTGCTTTTCTTGTTCTGGCCACTTGCAGAAAAAAACTTTGTCCTTCTCAATCCTGTTTCCAAATTCTTGGGAGAAAAAGATTATATTGGTTCAGTTTGTATCAATAAACTGGATTCAGTTGTATCCATGGCAGTCACCATTCACCCATAAAGAAACCTGGTATTCAATATTAAGAATTATTTTTTCACCCTGACCAGTTTGGCTCAGTGGATAGAGCGACGGCCTGTGGACCGAAGGGTCCCAGGTTCGATTCCGGTCAAGGGCATGTACCTTGGTTGCGGGCACATCCCCAGTAGGGAGTGTGCAAGAGGCACCTGATCGATGTTTCTCTCTCATCGATATTTCTAATTCTCTATCCCTCTCCCTTCCTCTTGTAAAAAATCAATAAAATATATTTTTTTAAAAAAGAATTATTTTTTCATTATAAAGGACTTAATTTTGATCTAAATTTGATGTTCCACTTTGCTCTTTTTTTCTTACAAAGTTGCTAGAGGCCCAGTGCATGAAATTAGTGCACGGGGCGGGGAGAGGAGGGTGTCTCTCAGCCTGGCCTGCACCCTCTCCAATTCGGGTCCCCTCAGAAGATGTCCGACAGCCTCTTGCAACCTTGGACCACTGGCTCCTAACTGCTCGCCTGCCTGATTGCCCCTAGCCCCTCTGCCTGCCTGCCTGATAGCCCCTAACTGCTCCCCTGCTGGCCCCTAACCATCTCTGCCTCACCCTGCACCCAGGTCCCAGAATTCCCTCCAACCAGTCGCAGGCACCCGGGACCCGGGCTTCCCTCCCTCTGGCCGGCTGCAGGCACCCAGGACCTGGTCCAGCGTTGCCCGGGCCATAGCTGCAGGCACCCAGGACCTGGTCCAGCTTTGCCCGGGCCATAGCAGCAGGCACCTGGGACCATGGGGCGGGCGACTTGTCCCTCTTCCAGGCCATAGCCGCAGCCACTGGCGCCTGGGACCGTGTGGTGGGCGGCTTGTCCCTCTCCCGGGCCTCAGGTGCAGCCACTGGTCCCCATTCCTTTCTCGTGAGCTCATTTGTGCCTGGCTGGTCCCCATTCCTCTCTCCCCAGTGCTGAGTGTCTCAGCTGTGCTGGCGTGAGGGTGTGACATTTGCATGTTAGCTCTTCATTGTATAGGGTAAGATGTTAACATTCCTAATATTTCATTGACTACTCTTTTCCCAGCACTGGTGGTCAGACACCTCGAAGAGACCTGGAAAAGGTGCTAACAGGAGAGGAGAAGTAAGAACTTTGTGTTAGTTTTCTTTCTTTCTTATTCTGTTTGCTGCTTTGTTTTAAGAAGAATAGCAAATGAACTGATGTATGATCACATTGACAAGAGATGATTTTTCAGTTTAACATTCATTGAATAGTCACAAAGCATTGTATTGGGTGCTCTGGAGGATATAAGGAAGATTGAGAAATAGTTCATTCAGTTAAGATTTTAGCCCTGGCCGATGTAGCTCAGTTGGTTCAGTGTTGTCCTATATACCAAGGGGTGGCAGATTTGATTTCCGGTCAGGACACATATCTAGTTTGTGGGCTCAGTCCCCAGTCAGGATAGGTGCAGGAGGCAGCTGGTCAATGTTTCTTACCTCTGCCTCTCTCCCTTCCTCTCTCTGGAATCAATTTTTTTTTTTTAAGCCAATTGTCTTAAAAAAAATAATAACATAGATTTTATTGATGCTTGCTATGTCCTGCTTCTGCATTAAGCTCTGGAAATATAAAACTGAATTTAAAATAGTCCATGCTCTCAAAAAGGTTTTAGAGGATTATAGGTAAAGGGAGGCTGAAGAGAGGATGTGGATAAGTGTGTGCAAGGCAATTTTAGGAATGGCAGTTGGACTGGAGTGGTTGGGCAGTAGGTGGTCCTGAGATGCTAGAAGATGAGGTTGGAAATGTGGATTTTGAACAGCTTTCAATCTAGATGAAGACTTCACTTCTCTGTGCTCCATAGAAAGCTTCTGAGCAAGGGCATGAAGCCGTCAGATTTGATCTGGATGCTGATGTTGGTGTGTAGGACGGGTTGGAGGGGAGGAACTGCGGGCAGTGCATGGGTAAGCTGAGAAGGCAGGGGTGGAAGGGGAGAGAAGGTGGAGAAGCCTTTGCAGAGGCCAAATTGCTAGGAGTAGGTGACTTAGTTGGGGAGGAGCTGGCTAGATTTGAAGACACCAACCAGAATTTTAACCTAAGTAGCTGGGATGATGGTGTTCACCAAAAAGAGAGAAGGAAGCAGGCCCTGGAAGGGAAGCTAAGGAGTCCATGCAGAAATATGAGTGAGGATGAGGCCAGCTGGGGGGGAGGGGGGACGGGGTTGGTAACCTTGGGAGGGCAGAAGAGGCTCGAAACGTGTTTATCTGAATGGGATGGGCCCAGGCGTGTTGCTACATAAAGCATGCTCTTCCTCTTCTCAGGGCCCTCAGACCTGGAGATCCTGGATTCTGTGCCCGCGCGAGGGTGCCAATGCCCTCAAACAAGGACTATGTTGTCAGGCCCAAGTGGAATGTGGAAATGGAGTCGTCCAGGGTAAGCAAGCAGGGGGACAGCAAGATGGATCTCTTGAGGTTTATCTGATTTCAAGAGAGCTGTTGTCTGCTCGTCTATCCAGCCAGGCCACGTGTTGCTAATGAGCTTCACTTCAGACTTAAAGTGACATTATCAAGTCAAGTTTTTCTTATTTATCCCTTTGTTTCAACCAAATCTGGGAACCTAGTGTTCTGATACAGTCATTTTTTTTGAGCTGTGAGAATCAGAACTCCCCTGCTTCTGCAGTGTCCCCTTCCTTCCTCTCCACTGTTTTAAGTAATTCTGTTGTGAAATATTTAGAGTAGACACTTCCTCTGCCATCACTGTAAATACTGCTCAGTGATCTTCATTGCTTTTCAGTAATCTTTTTTTATTCTCCATTCCAACCGTTCTTTCTAGCCTGGTATTCTTAAAAAGGGCCTAAACCGATTGGAAAAGCATAAGAGGCGGTTTGCCGAGCAGAAACGACTCAGCAGAGTGCACCGTGCTGTCAAGTTCAGCATTGAAGGCAACAGGATGCCCCTGTAGGCCTGGCCCTGCCAGAGCGTGTCCAGGAGGTATCCCCAAGGAGGCGTGCTCTATGCATGTGCTTGGATTGTCAGTAGCTAAAGTGAGGGCGTGTGTGTGTGTGTGTGTGTGTGTGTGTGTGTGTGTTTGCTTAGCCAGACAAGGCCAGGCCCACATTTAGTTTCTGAAGTTCTGACCCTAACAGGCACTGAGTGACATTGAGGTCTTCTGAACGTCTGGAAATTGACATCGAAGTAGGCTCCTCCTTCACTGGCACCCTAGGGACCCACAGACAGTCACTTCCCTGGGAAGCATTTTGGTCTTGACTTGCCCATTTTTATTAAAAGGACTTTGTTAGGGCCTAGGACCATAGTGGTCTGTGTTACAGGCATAGAAACCAGTTAGTAACTTCTTGGTGGGAGGGATGTGGCTTCTTTTGCTACTATCAGTGGCTCAGCAGCATGCATTTGAGGACTCATGGCATAAAGCCTGACACTTACTTTTTAAGAGACAAATTTGATGAATATATATTCGATATGTGGTTGGAAATGACTTTGGAACATTCGTGAAGCCACTGAGAGTGACAGCGCGCCTTTACCACAGTGTATTCTGGACAGTCTGAGTGTGCTGGTTGCTCCTGTGACTTCTCCAGGACCACCCCCACCCCCACCCCCCTTGGCAGCTACTTCCATGATTTACACTCACCTTCCTGCCAGTTCACTTTGTTGTGAAGCTAATGTCAAAACAAAGCCTACTTTCTTATTTGTTAGAATAAATAACGGGTAGAAGAACACTAGTTCAGGGCCACGGACTTCTTCATCTGTAATTCCTGCCCTTTTTTTCTTTTATCCATATCCATGCTCCTCGCTATCCCTTCACTCCTGCGCCCCCCCCCCCCCCCCCCCCCCCCCCGCATTCCTGCTTCTTTTTACCTTAACTTTTCTCACTGCCTCTTCCCTCTTTTTATCCCTATCTTTCCTGTGTTCTTTCCCCAACACAGGCCTTGGTGAGAGTTGAGGATTACAGGGTGGCACAGGGAATGTCTTTGTGACCTGTGTGACCCTCTCCTTTCATCCTGGGGGATGCGCCTGTCTGCTGTTGTTGATGGCTCTGGTCCCGCCTTTCCTGTGGTTGATGAGGTGATGGGACAAGGTGACCCAGTCTCTGCTAGAGCAGACAGGTGGCCAGCGCGAGGAGAGGGAACTTCTAGTACAGTTCCTTCCCTTCATCCTCAACAATCCCAAGGTCATAAGGTGCTGGCATTTATCGAGGTCTGAGTCTGGCTTAGGGAGCTCTTGAGAAAATACATGTTTGGGGGCTGGCGGTCTCATTTTACTTTTCAATTTATTGTCCTTAAGCCATGGGACTGTCTCCCTGCTCAGGGAGGGTTCATGCGTGTTCACTTGGGCCTCACATTGCACCACCACTAGTGAGTATTCATATGAAACATCGTCCATGAAGACAATTGGAGTGAGTAAATGGCTTTCAAATGGAAGTGTTTGTTTTATACAGGGGTGGGCAAAAGTAGGCTTATAGTTGTTCGAATGAAAGATAATACAGTGGATAAATGATAATACAAAAATTAAGTCTATGTTGTGTACTCACAGCTGTTTTAACCCACTCCTGTATGTCATTTTTATTTTTGAAATTATATAAACATTAAACACTACAGAACAACCCTGTTCCAAAGTCCTGCCCTTCCTCTAAGTCACCAATGATAATAGTTTGGTGCATTAAATGTATCTCTCATAATGCTTCAAGCTTAGTTTTTTCTTGTTATAATTGTAGAAAATACGTAGATGTAGTGAAGAGAAAAAGCACTCACTATTCAAAAGCACTTTGTTACATTTTTTGCCTTTTTTCAATTGCTATTTTAAGTATAATTATGCTATATGTAATTTTGATCACTTCTCCTTAAATCACCTTATAGATTTATCATTTACAATGGCTGCATAGTAGTGTATCATATGAATATGTAATTTGTTTATTCACTTCCATAGTTTGATTTTTCCTCCTAAATAATGCAGCAGCCTGCACTGCATGGTATGTTTATGTGTTAGTTTATTCCATGTAGTGCTTTTCAATAACATTAAAATGACAAAAGCAATACATACTTTTATGTAAACTTTTAAATAGAGAAAGCACAGATAAAACCAATGTCACTCGTAAATTCACCGCACCTTCACATTAACATTTTGAGTTACTTCTTTTTTGTCTTTCCTAAGTGCACACATAAGCATGATTGCTGGTTTTGGGTTTTTGAACTCTTAAGCAAAATCTTGATCATATTGTATTCCTTGTTGGGTTTTGTCTTTGACAGCATAGTAAAAATTCTCTTTAGTGACATTGTGTCAGAATATAGTTGTAGAATTATTTTTTTAAGCAAACTCATCTTGCTAGTCTTTTAGGCTACTCTTGGTTTTTCACTGGTAAAACTGTGGTAACAGTGTTCACCAGTGCATTGCACTTTTACTTTCCTAAGGAAGTGGTGTAGAGTTGATGAATCAGATACTAGTTCGTTGAGTTTAGTGTGTTAGGTACAGTGTTCTGTGTGATTTCAGGCTTGGGGTAACAGCAGCTGGCAGCTATGAGACTCCCAAGCTGTAACTAGGAGTAGCTCAGCATGACATGGGTGTGTACATTTCAGTTGCTGGGATGGGGGCTCACACTGTAGAGGAGATCTTGGAGTGAGCAAGGAGAAATCCAGGCTGGTGTGTAGAGCTGCTGGCAGTTGGGTAGTTGGCAGAGATCTGAGCAGTAAGACTTTCAGTATGGACTCACTGCAAGTACATTAATCAGGTTACATTGTCTGAAAGGGAGTCAGAAACTTGGGACTCTTCAGGAAATCTGAAGACAAAACTCCAAGTCACATGGCTGATGTTCAAAAGTCCCCTCTCTTCGTCCCTCCATCTCTCTTCCCCACGGGGGTATTCAGTAGAGAGATGGTAGCACAGCTCTTTCTCGTCTGATAATGAATTTGTATGCTAACTCAGTATTAGTGCCACGTATTCAAATTGATATGAAGGAATATTTAGAATTGGGATAGTCCTAGAAAATCTAGGGTTGATGATCAGCATGATTCTTATTCAGGGATGTTCAAACTCTTACAGAGTTTCTTGTTTTGTGCTTGAGTGTGGATTTTGAGTCCAGAGGTAAGATAGCGACTGGGGAGACTCCTGACTCAGGAGCTTCCCACACCAGCATTGACCCTGGAGTGCCTCACAGGCCCTGCCTTCCTTTAGCAGCTTTGCCTTGAGCTTTGCAGGTGACTTACTAGTAAGCATGGGCAGGAGGGGCGGAATTAGGAAAACCCATCTCTTTAACCATTCAGCATTCTTAGAGGTTGGAATTGTTAGCAACCCTAGAGTCAGCAGGAAGAGTTCACCGTGATCTTTGACATAAATGGCAGGCCTTTTTAGCACTTCTAAAAGGTGTCAATTTCTTAGAGACCCCATCTTTTTAAAACATACAGTATCAAAGTAATAACCAAACCTTTAGACATAAAGGACAAGCAGCAAGAGATGTAAGAAATAAGAAGCCCTTTAGATTGAAGTAATTTTCTTTTCTTTCTGTGTCAGATATACTTGTTAAACCTAAACCTAATTGATTGCAAGCAGTGGTAGCGATAGTCATGGTGACATCTGCAGCACTGGCTCTGTGCCAGCTCTGCCCTTCAGCCGATGGCATTCCCTCATTTACATCTCCCAGCAGTCCTGAGAGCAGGGCCGACCCAGGGCGTGGACTGCCCAGCAGAGCAGGGGTTCCCCCGGGTGTGGAGCCAGAGCTCCACTTCATGGGTTTGCCTTGCTGATCCCCTGGCCTTTTCCCAGCACTGTGTGAAGGTGCATCTGTCACGTGATCAGCGCCTCATTAGTCTTTGAAAGGGAAAAGCATATGGGCAAAATGTGACCTGGTGGAGTTGGGGGATTATAGTTTCTATTTCTCCTCCTCTCGCACATCTAGGAGGTTTCTGTGGACTGAGACAAAAGTCACCCATAAGGCACAGGCAGTTACTCTGCACCGAGCGTGTCTGTGTGTAGCGCTCTGGGACCCTGGCTGTGCTGCTCCGCAGCCGCCACAGCACGTCTGGTCACTCCTGAGCTGGGAGCACTCCTGACCACTGACTTTCTGATGAACAAGATGGAAGCTAAACTAGGGCTTGTGTTTCAGTGACGGCTCTTTAATTTCCATCCCACTCTCAGTTTCAGGGGACCTCCAAGAAGGGCATCAGCCGGCTGGATAAGCAGATGAGGAAGTTCACAGACATCAGGAAAAAAAGCAGATCTGCACACGCGGTCAAAATCAGCATCGAGGGCAACAAAATGCCTTTGTGACCTTCCTGGCTCCCCATCCTGCGCTAGGAAATGCGCGATGGACTCTTCGGAGAAAGATGATATTTTAAATTTTTTTAGTGTAAATGGTTCAGCTTGTATCAGATATTGTCCTAGCCCTTGCCTTTCTCTCCATGTATTTAAAACCATTGCTGTGGGCTTTGTACAGAGGAATACTAGTCCCACTTCTAGAGACTTCACAATAAAATCCAGTCTGGTTTTGGGAGGCTGTCTCTTCATTGTCTTAGAGGCTCACTAGTGGGGGTGAAAACTGATTCTCGATGAGTGAAAGAATCTTGGCTATGACAGTGGCCTGTGATCTTTCGAAGTTCAGCCCTGCCTACTGTCGTATAACAGTGCATGTGCCTGGTCTCTGTCCTGGGTTCCTGACCAGGAGCTTCAGAAGCCTTTGGGTTTCCTGGCTGATGGGAATTCTAATGAGGTGACTTGTGGTGAGCCCCTCTGTGGCTTTAGGATGGGGCAAGTCACCAGGGAGACCTCAGAGCTCTGTAGTGGAGGGTTGGGATTTAGGCAGGCCTGACCTACAAGGTGCTGAAGACTGAGTAGCCGTTCAGTCGTGTCAGTTGATCTTGTCCATTGAGCCTAAATGGTGAGGCCCCAGGTAAGAACTCCAGGTACCAAAGCTCAGTGGAGCTTTCTGATCGTGAGCATACTGATGTGCTGAGATGGTGACGTGCCTTGTTTCCACCAAGAAAGGGTGTGCAAGCTGTTTCTTCCCAGACCTCTGTGTGTCAGCATTTGGCTGATCCACCTAACTTGAATCTTTTATAACAAAACTATAAAAATAGTGCGTTTCTGATTTCTGTGAGTCTTTAGTGACTTCTTGAACCTGAGGGCATCGTGGGAACCCTCAGACTTATAAGCAGTCAGCCAGAGGGGACAGGCTCCACCTCAGCTGGCATCTGGAATGGACAGGCTTGTGGGGACTGGGCCCTTAAACCTGGGAAGTCTGGTGCTAATTCCAGGTTGTTGGTGTAAGAACTTCAATATCCTAGTTACAGTTAAAACAACCTACCAGCAAAATTTTGTTTCCTAGTGTCTTGTCAGGAAAAGATTTTTTTTTAAATATATTTATTGATTTCAGAGAAGGAGAGAGAGAAACATTAATGATCAGCTGCCTTCTATATGACCACTGGGGATCAGCCTGCAACTTGGGTGTGTGCCCTGACCAGGAATCAAACCTCAACCTCTTGGTTCACAGGTCAATGCTCAACCACTGAGCCACGCTGGCCAGACTTGACTTTAATTATAGGCGCACCACAGAAATATTGCAGGATCAGTTCTAGATCACCCCAATAAAGCAAATACTGCAAGAAAGCAAGTCACAGGAGCTTTTTTGTTTTCCAGTATATATAAAAGTTGTTACAATTTAACAAACACTGTAGTTTGTTAAATGTGCATACCTAAATGTATTTATTTTTAAATACTTATTTTTACTGATTTCAGAGAGGGATAGAGAGAGAAACATCAATGAGAGAGAATCATTGATCGGCTACCTCCTGCACGCCCCCTCCCCCTGCCCCCGCTTACTGGGAATCAAGCCTGCAACCCAGGCATGTGCCCTTAGCTGGAATTGAACCTGGGACCTTTCAGTCCACAGGCCAACACTACCCACTGAGCCAAATCAGCTAGGGCTGCATACCTAATTTAATTTAAAAGTACATTATTGCTAAAATACGCAAACCATCACCTGAGCCTTAAGTCATAATTTGCTGGTGGAGAGTCTTGCCCATGTTGATGCCTGCTGACTGATAGGGTGGTAGTTGCTGAAGGTTGGGGGGAGCTGTGGTGATTTCTTAAAATTAGACAACAGTGAAGTTTGCTGCATTTGTTGACTTCCTTTCACAAACGATATCTGAGAGAGAACTCATCACAGATCTCTGTAATAGATAGTGATGGAAAGGTTTGAAATACTGCAAGAATCACGAAGTGAGGCAGACAGGAAGTGAGCAAATACAGAGAAGATGGCATTGACAGACGTGCACACAGGGCTGCCACAAATGTTCATTGGGGGTGGGGCAAACACCTACAGTGCAGCCAGCATGGCCCAGTGGTCAGGGCCAGGCCTCCCTGTGGGAAGAACCATGAGAATGTTTTCTTTGTGGATGATGTCCAACTGGAGATGCTTGTCAACCCACCAGTGATCCCCGAGGCTCCCTCTGTCTTCTCCCATCGCCACAGAGAAGCTTTGCTGCCCCTTGTCCAGCTGCTCTGCCAAGCACTTAGACACTGCCTGGGCCTCCAGGTTTGCTGCTCCGGAGGGACTTCTGACCAGACGAACCCAGAGCCAGGTGGAGGGGCCGTTGTTGGCCAGGAGAGTGTGGCTCCTCTGTCCACACCCAAGAGTTGATTAGGGATTCGGAGGATCTGGATGGGCTCTTGCCCCCATTCCTCTGACTTCGGCGATTCTCAAGCCTCTGAGCCCTGGCCAGTGTCGCTCAATGGTTGGGCCTCAACCCCTGCACCAGGAGGTCGCCCATTCGATTCCTGGTCCGGGCACATGCCTGGTTGTGGGCTTGCTACCCAATGCAGGCGTGCAGGAGGCAGCCAATCAGTGATTCTCTTTCATCATTGATGTTTCTATCTCTCCCTCTCCCTCTCTGAAATTAATAAAAATATTTTTTTAAAAAAGAAGATGGAGTGCAATAAAACGAGAGATGTCTGCAATTTAAATTGTCCTTTGGGGATGCTATAATGAAAGAAAGATTGAGAACTCTGTCCTAGAGGAAGTGTGAATACAATTTAGCATCACTATACCCACTGCTTAGAGCAGGCAGGCAATTGAGATAGAGATCATTATAGCTTATAGCTATCTTCTATTTGGGGGATACTTTAAAATTATTTCAAGTCTGCAGATTCAATTACAAAACACTTGATTACTCCTGTTGAGTAAGTGAAAGAATCAGTAATTCATTTTATTTATTTTTTAAATACATTTTATTTATTTTTTACAGAGAGGAAGGGAGAGGGATAGAGAATTAGAAACATCGATGAGAGAGAAACATCGATCAGCTGCCTCCTTCACACTCCCTACTGGGGATGTGCCCGCAACCAAGATACATGCCCTTGACCGGAATCAAACCTGGGACCTTTCATTCCGCAGGCCAGTGCTCTATCCACTAAGCCAAACCAGCTAGGGCAGTAATTCATTTTAATTACAGGAATTCTCTGAACCTGGTATAGGCTTCTGGTCAAGATAGCAGTGTAGGTAGTAAACACAATACTCACATCCTCCCACAACCACATGAAAATTACAACTAAATTACAGAACAGGCATCATTGAGAACCACCTGAAATCTAGCTGAACAAAAGTCTTATAACTAAGGAGACACAGAAAAGGCCATATCAAGACTAGCAGGAGGGGTGGAGATGCTGAGTGAGCAGGTCCCCCACATATTGGGTGGACAAAAAATGGGAGATCTTGGCTGCAAAGGTCCCACCAGCCCTAGCCGGTGTGGCTCAGTGGATAAAGCCAAACCACAGGCGGAAGGGTCCCGGGTTTGATTCCAGTCACGGCATGTACCTGGGTTTCAGGCTTGATCTCTGGCCCTGGTCAGGGCATGTGCAGGAGGCAACCAATCAATGTGTTTCACATCGAAGTTGTCTCTCCTGTCCCTTCCACTCTCTAAAAAAAAGAAAGAAAATATCCTCAAGTATTAACAATAGCAAAAAAAGGTCCCACCTAAGGAGCAAGAGGTCCCAGACCCACATCAGAAGCCCAGCCCAGGGTTCTGGTGCCTGGAGAGAAGTCCCTGTAACTTCTGTCTGTGGAAACCGGCAATCCAGCAGGGATTGCGGGTAAGACAGAGGCTAGCGTTCCTCTTAAAGGGCCCACACATGAATTTTCTCAGATTGACTCACTCTGAACTCCAACATGGGCAGCGGCTCGAAAAGTGCCTTGGACAAACAGGGAGGAACTGAATTGTCTGGCATTAGGGTGAAGGCTGGGGGGACAGTTTATTCCACACAGAAGTGCAGGAAGAGGCCATTGTTCCCTTGCTGAGCCCTTCCCCGCAGAGCTGGCCTTTGGGCTCCGTGTCTGAGTCTCCAGCAGCCTAACACTGTTCACCCTGCTCTGATAATTCCCTGAGACATCCCATCCCCAATTCCAACTTGTGGACCCATCGAAGTCATTTCTAGGAGTTTTTCCAAACAACTGGCCTCTCTTGCCTCAAGCTTGAGGCATTCGTAAAATCTCTCAAGCAGCATCTGGTCTTTCTGCACCCCAAACCTCTTGCTAAGAGTAAATCCCTCCCAGTGATGCCAACAGCAATCCAGGTTCAACTACAACAAGACAGTGCACACAGCCCACACGGGTGCACCTAGAACACCCAGCTCTGGTGAATGGAGGCTAAGTCACTGGGCCCTACAGGTTACCTACTATACAAGACCAAACTACTAAGTCCAGGAGACATAGCAGCTCTACCTAATACATAGAAACAAACACAGGGAAGCAGCCAAAATGAGGGGATAAAGAAACAGGTCTCAAATGAAAGAAGAAATCTCCAGAAAAATAACTAAATTAAATGCAGGCAAACAAACTACCAGATACAGAGTTCAAGACAATGGTTACAAAGATGTTCAAGGAACTAAGTGAGAACTTCAACAGAATAAAAAGGAACATGAAATCATAAAAAAGAACCAGTCAGAAATAAGTGATACACTAACTAAAATGAAGAATAAATTATAGGGAATCAACAGCAGTGTAGATAAAGCAGAGAATCAAGTCAGTACTTTGGAATATTAGAAAGCAAAAAATACCAATCAGAACAACAAAGTGAAAAAAGAATTTTTAAAAATGAAGATAAATATAAACAAACTGAAAGACAAAAATTACATAATCATAGCAATTGATGCAGAAAAAGCATTTGAAAAAATCCAACACCCTTTCTTAATAAAAACTCTCAGCAAAGTGGGAATAGAGGGGTCATACCTCAATATAATAAAAGCTTTATATGACAAACCTACAACCAACATCAAACTTAATGGGCACAATCTAAAACCATTTCTCCTAAGAACAGGAACAAGGCAAGGAAGCCCACTTTCACCACTCCTGTTAGACATAGTACTGGAAGTATTAGCCATAGCAATCAGACAAAAAGGAGAAATAAAAGGCATCCAAATTGGAAAAGAAGAAGTAAAACTGTAATTATTTGCAGATGACATGATATTGTACATAGAAAACCTGAAAGACTCCATCAAAAAACTACTATACTTAATAAATGAATTTGGCAATGTAACAGGATACAAAATTAACACCCAGAAATCTATAGCTTTTTTATATACCAATAATGAACTCACAGAAAGAGAAACTAAAAAAAAAAATTCCATTTACCATTGCTACAAAAAATTTAAGATACCTAGGAATAAATGTAACTAAGAAGGTAAAAGACCTGTACTCAGAGAACTGCAGGACATTGAAAAAAGAGATACAGGAAGATATAAACAAACGGAAGAATATACCATGTTCATGGATTGGTAGAATCAACATCATTAAAAAGTCCATCCTACCCAAAGCAATCTATAGATTCAATGCAATCCCCATTAAAATACCAATGGCATATTTCACAGATCTAGAACAAACTCTCCAAAAGTTCATATGGAATAAAAAAAAGACCTGAGTAGCCACAGCAATCCTGAGAAAGAGAACAAAGTTGGAGGGATCACAATGCCAGATATCAAGCTATATTACAAAGCCATGGTTCTCAAAACTGCCTGGTACTAGCATAAGAACAGACAGACTAATGGAACAGAACAGAGAACCCAGAAATCGACCCAAGCCCTTATACTCAATTAATATTTGACAAAGGAGGGAAAGAGCATACAATGGAGACAAAACAGTCTCTTCATTAAATGCTGTTGGGAAAATTGGACAGATACATGCAAAAACATGAAATTAGATCACCAACTTACACCATACATAAAAATAAACTCAAAATGGATAAAGGACTTAAACATAAGACAAGAAATGTAGGCAGCAAAATGTCAGACATATGTCAGAGCAACATCTTTACCAATAAAACTCCTAGGACAATGGAAACTAAGGAGAAAATAAACAAATGAAACTACACCAAAATAAAAAGCTTTTGCACAAAAGAA
Organism: Murina feae; assembly: GCA_004026665.1. Taxonomy (NCBI): domain Eukaryota; kingdom Metazoa; phylum Chordata; class Mammalia; order Chiroptera; family Vespertilionidae; genus Murina; species Murina feae. The sequence goes on from PVJC01010098.1 coordinate 40,907, forward strand.
ACCATCAACAAAACAATAAGAGAGCCCACTGCATGGGAGAACATAGTTGCCAATGTTATATCTGATAAAAGTTTAATCTCCAAAATTTATAGGGAACTCATACAACTTAACAAAAAGAAGATGAACAATCCAATCAAAAAATGGGCAAAGGACCTAAATAGACACTTTTTGAAAGAAGACATACAGCCCTGACCAGTTTGGCTCAGCGGATAGAGCATCGGCCTGCGGACTCAAGGGTCCCAATTTCAATTCTGGTCAAGGACATGTACCTTGGTTGTGGACACAACCCCGATGGGGAGTGTGCAGGAGGCAACTGATCGATGTTTCTCTCTCATTGATATTTCTAACTCTCTATCCCTCTCCCTTCCTCTCTGTAAAAAATCAATAAAATATATATTTTTAAAAAGCTTAAAATTCTAAAAAAAGAAAGAAAGAAAGAGGACATACAGAAGACCAAGACACATATGAAAACATGCTCAAAGTCACTAATCATCTGAGAGATGAAATCAAAACAGCAATGAGATACCATCTCACACCTGTCAGAATGACTATTATCAACAGATCAACAAATGACAAGTGCTGGTGAGGTTGCAGAGAAAAAGGAACCCTCGTTCACTGCTAGTGGGAATGCAGACTGGTGCAATCACTGTGGAAAACAGTATGGAGTTTCCTCAAAAATTCCAAAATAGAACTCCCAGTAATCCCACTTTTAGAAATATATCCCAAGGAATCAGAAATACCAATAAGAAAGGATATATGCTCCCCTGTGTTCATAGCAGCACAATTTACAATAGCTAAGATTTGGAGACAGCATAAGTGCCCATCAGCAGATGAGTGGATTAGAAAGCTGTGGAATACTATGCTGCTATAAAAAAGAAGAAATTCTTACCGTTTGCAACAGCATGTATGGACCTAGAGAGCATTATAAGCCAGTCGGAGAAAAATAAATATTGCATGATCTCACTCATTTGTGGAATATAATGAACAACATAAACTGATAAATAAAAATAGATCCAGAGACAGAGAAGCATCAAACAGACCATCCAATCTCAGAGGGAAGGCAGGAGAGGAGGGGGGTAAGAGATCAACCAAAGGACTTGTGTGCATGCATATGAGCATGACCCATGGACACAGACAGTAGGGTGTTGAGGGCATGTGCTGTGGGGTAGGAGGAGTCAAAGGTAAATAGGGGAGAAGGAGACATATGTAATACTTTAAACAATAAAGAATTTAAATTAAAAAAATTTTTAATCTAAAATAAAAAATTAAAATAAAGAAAAAAATGTAGTATAAGACTCTTCTGGAACAACTTCAAGTGTACCAACATTCACATCATAGGAGTACCGGAAGAAGAAGAAAGAGCGCGTGCAATTGAAACCTATTTGAAGAAATAATGACAGAAAACTTCCCTAATCTGGTGAAGGAAGTAGACATACAAGTCCAGGAAGCACAGAGTCCCAAACAAAAGGAACTCAAAGAGTCCCACAGCAAGATATGTGATAAGTAAAATGCAAAAGGTTAAAGACAAAAAGAGAATCTTAAAAGTGACAATAGAAAGCGAGTTAGGTACCTATAAGGGAGCACCCATAAGACTGTCACCTGATTTCTCAACAGAAACTTTGCAGGCCAGAAGGGATTGGAAAGAAATATTAAAAGTGATGAAAAGCAAGAACCTACAATTCAGATTACTCTACCCAGCAAAGCTATCATTTAGACTCAAAAAAAAACCACAAAACAAAACAAAACAAAAACCTCCAACAAAAAAACAGATAAAGAGCTTCCCAGACAAGAAAAAGCTAAAGGAGAGGAGACAGCAAGATGGCGGCATAAGGTAAACACCGTAAATGCAGACGTGAACAACTATTTTAGAAAAACCACAAAAAGAACACACGGACACCACTTGCACCCACAGGAAGGCTGGCTGAGTGAAAATCCTACAACTAGAAAAGAGTCTGAGACCTAGAGGAGTGGCGGAGGCAGAGTACAAAGGTACGGAGACGCGCACACGGGCTCGAGGAGAGGGCTAGCGCCGGAGGACGCGGTTCTTTTCCAAAGCGAAGAAAGCCACAAGTTCCCAGCGGCTCTGAACTCCAGTTCCAGGCGAGTTTCTGAGGACCCAGACACCCAGAGAAGGGGGACTGACTGGCACTGGGAGGAAATCCAAAGCGGGTTTCTCTCAGCGTTGCTTGCAGCAATTACCGTGGGACACAGAGACCTGGGGTCTCTCAGCGCAGGGCTGAGAAGCACCATAGCAATTTGCTCCGCCCTGCCCTGCAGACTCCCCAAGGCCCCGCTCCTCCCAAGCTGCATCAGAGGCTTTTGCATATAAAAGACTGAGTAGCCTAAGGCAACACCTCCTTAAAGATACAGGAGCCAGCCTCACCCAGTGGCCAGAGTGGGACTAACCTAAACAAAACAGATCCACAAGGAACACACTCGGGGCAGATGCAGTGAGCATAAAAGCCCCACTGAAACAACTCTTGCCTCATAAGGGTGTCTCCAGCACAGAAGTTCTCCCACTGTAGACACAGCTGATGCTTATAACCAAGTAGCTTAGAGGTTAATTCCTCGCAGTGATCGCCTAACTCAGAAAGGGAAGCAGCCAAAATACGGAGACAAAGAAACAGGTCACAAATGACAGAAATGGAGGAAAGAAAACGACAGGATATAGAGTTCAAAACCACAGTTATTAGGTTTTTCAAGAAATTTCTAGAGACTGCCAATAAATTTAGTGAGACTGCCGATAAATTTAGTGAGATCCTCAATGAATCTAATGAGACCCTCAAGGATATGATAAAGGACCAACTAGAAATTAAGCATACACTGACTGAAATAAAGAATATTATGCAGACATCCAACAGCAGGCGAGAAGATCACAAGAAGCAAGTCAAAGATATGAAATATGAAGAAGCAAAATCCACCCAGCAGGAAAAGCAAAGAGAAAAAAGAAAAGAAGAAAAAAAAGGATCAAAAAGTATGAAGATAGTGTAAGGAGTCTCTGGGACAACTTCAAGGGCACAAACATCAGAATTATAGGGGTGCCAGAAGAAGAGAAAGAGCAAGATATTGAAAACCTATTTGAAGAATAATGACAGAAAACTTCCTCCACCTGGTGAAAGAAATAGACTTCCAATTCCAGGAAGCGCAGAAACTCCAAACAAAAGGAACCGAAGGAGGACCACACCAAGACATATCATAATTAAAATGCCAAGAGCAAAAGACAAGGAGAGAATCTTAAAAGCTGCAAGAGAAAAGCAGTTAGTTACATACAAGGGGGCACCCATACGACTGTCAGCTGATTTCTCAACAGAAACTTTGCAGGCCAGAAGGGAGTGGCAAGAAATACTCAAAGTGATGAATAGCAAGAACCTACAGCCAAAATTACTTTACCCAGCAAAGCTATCGTTCAGAATTGAGGGTCAGATAAAGAGCTTCACAGACAAGAAAAAGCTAAAAGAGTTCATCACCACCCAACCAGTATTATATGAAATGCTGAAAGGTATCCTTTGAGAA
>PVJC01010099.1:0-44427 GCA_004026665.1 Murina feae
CTTCCTTCCTTCCTTCCTTCCTTCCTTCCTTCCTTCCTTCCTTCCTTCCTTCTGTCCTCCGTCAGACAAATATGTGCCAGACACTGTGCTAGGTGTTGGCATTCAGTAGCCTACAACAGCCACAGTCCTTGCCACATGACACTTGCAAAGACTGAGACAGATGATTACTTAGAAATGGGGCTAGGTGCTCTCAGTGGAAGTACAGGATCAAGGGAATGTGTAACCTATGAAACTGACCTTGTCTGGGAGGGTCTAAGAAGTAATGCTGACCCCAAGCCTGTAGGGTACATAAAGTGAGCTGTGGATGAGGGACTGGGATGGAGGGAAGAGCTGTAATGAAGGCTGGAGGAAGAGTGGCCAGTTTGCAGGGAAGCCCTAAGACTAGAGAGAAGTCTACAGCTTCTAAGCTCAAAGGAGTGCTGTGGAGGGATGGACAGCTACACACAGCACAACAGCTCTTACTGAGGTTCTGCCATCTCTTTACAACCTTCTTCCTTGCAACTCTTATCTTTTCCCAGAGGCGGGCAATTTATTTTAACTTTCTCTTGATCTAATTGCAAATCCAAAAGGTTACCTAATTATGGAAAATCCCAGTGAGTCTCCCAATAGTAGAAGGAAATTGTAAGTCAAGAAGTGAAATCCAATATAATTAAAATAAAAACAAGACCACCAACCTCGAAAAGCCTTAGAAATGTCCTTTAGTAACACTACAAAGGTATGGAACTAGTATTTCCCCCTCCAAATAAACCCACTATTATTTTCTTCTGATTTTCCCATTATAGATGTAATATATCCAAACATTATTTATTAACTAAACTGCCATAGACCAGCCTAGGATGCTAATTACCTATTTATGGTACATTTTCTGTTGTGAAAATGGCTTTCAAGCTCCAAACTGCTGACTCACAATTTGGGCAAATAATTCATTTTCTAGTTCAGTACCTGTACTTTGTTTTTGAATTGTGATTGGGGAAAGGGTGGGGGGTGGGGAGAATGATGCAAGTTGTGAGGAAGAAAATTCAAGACTACATGATTTTTTTCCTGCTAGTTGTTTTCTTTTTCTTCCTCTGTCAGTAGATGATTCCCTTTTGGTAATTGTTTTTCAGACGCACAACGAATTTACCATTACCCACATCATCGTGCCAAAGCAGTCTGCAGGCCCAGACTACTGCGACGTGGAGAACGTGGAGGAATTATTCAGCGTTCAGGATCAGCACGGCCTCCTCACTCTGGGGTGGATCCATGTATGTTTGCCCTTTGGGTCTCAGTTGTGTGTGTGTGTGTGTGTGTGTATGTTGTTATTTTCCCCCTTGAGGAAATTCAGCTTAATTTAAATAGTCCCAACGTTTTCAATATTTTTCAAGTCCATTAAATGTCATCACATCAAAGTATTTTCTTCAATGTTAAGTCTAAATCTGTGAAATCTGAATCTGGCGAGGGTTATATTGTGCTTTTTTCCTACCAGGCTAAAAGAGGAAGAGACGTTTGGAAATTAGTGACTTGTTTCGATGATTTTTTCAGAGTAGAATGGAGGCCCAGTGAGATTTTTAACTAATTTGTCTAGACAATTATTAATGTTCCCTTTCCCTTTAGGAAAATGTTTCTTTTAAACGTTTTTTTGTGCATATTAAGTAGGGACCACATATTCCACTGTACCTCCCCTGCAGGCCAATGATGTATAAACTGTATAAATAAGCAAGCCATGGATTAGGGCCAAAATGATGGGGCTGAAAATACTGGGTCCTACCATCCACCAGGCCATCGAAGGAACAAGAATGGGCTTAGGAATGAAAAGATGTGAGTTTAAATGTCAGCTCTGCTGAGAGTTCATTGGCAAATTACTAACGCAGTCTGAGTATTAGCTTTCCCATCCATGAAACAGGGATCAGAATAAATGACTTAAGGTGACGGTGAGTATTAGATAAGACAATGTCAGGGAAGTCCCTAGCCCGTTTTTCTAGGGACTCAGAAAAAGTGCAGTTGTTGGTTTTGGTGCTATACTCTACTTTTCTATCCTCAGTGTAATCTCTCTGGGATATTTTCCCATTCAATCTCACACATCTGGGCCTGGGGTAGGGATAGGTTATCCCACAGTGATGGGGTACTGGCCAAGGTTTCCAGGGCACATTCTGGGGACCTTCAAGGGCCCTTGACAAATGATGTGACCATTGTTTTACTTGCTTTATAGAAAAGAACTTAACAGGGGCAGGATACACACACACACACACCCCTGCACACGTCCACACCCACAATGTCACCAAACATTTGGTGTTCTGTCATTCAGGAGAGGAGAGGAGAATTCGCCTGTAAACGTCCATGTGCCCTTGGTCAGGACTCCTAACCGCCTTGCTTCCCGGGTCCCTCGTGGGTCAAGTGGGGCTAATGTAACCCTTCTCTCCCTCGCCAGATTTGTGGGAGCTGTAAGCGAGATGCCAGGCTTGAAAGCCTTGTGACAGTATAGACTGCCTCTCAGATACAAGAGATTATTTATGATGAAGAGTTTGCAAAACATTCCATATGTCTATTTGTTTTACTTAACAGTAAGTAACGTGCCTTACTGTTTGCTTAGAAATGGATGAATTTTAAGGGCATTATTTAGCTTAATGTGATTTTTCTGTAGCAAGAATGTATTTTGAAGCAAAAAAAAAAATTGCAGCAAATAAATTGTAACATAAACTTACGAAGAATGACAGTCCATTAAATTTACTTACATCAAAAAGTCAATGCAAATTTATCTTACAAAACAGTTCCCTAATTAGAAATCAGAGTTTTTCCCTTATGTCTTATGTATCTGACGTATGCAATGATGCAATTGGGTCATTTACATAATAGATTTACTGTAATTCTAGAATTCCAGGATTTTGCTTTTTGTTTAGTTCACTCTACCAAATTGTCCTGGTTTGGTGAAAACACTGAAATGCTATATGTCTAAACTTCAGTGATTGTAATGACTTTTTATGAAGATTTTTATTGGCACAATGATAGGAACAAATTCTCCGGCTAACTTTTTTTCCAGATATAAATTAGCCACAGGAAAGAAGGGCTGAATTGGAATCAGACAGATCTGGAGTTGAGTTTAGACTTCTCAGCATAATGAGCTCTATGACCTTCAGTGTGTTATTAACTCTTCTGCTTAGCTCGGTTTCCTCATCTGTAAAATGGGGACAATAATAGCACTTCTCTCATCTTGTTGTTGTAAGAATTAAATGAGATCATTCATGAAAAGTCATTTGTTCAATTGCAATAAATGACATCTGCTGCTATTGTTATCATTGTCATCATTTTTTTTTTTCTCACAAAGGAGGTGGGGGAGGGAAGCACCATTCTCATGGGACAGTTGTCCTCACAGAGTAGAAGTGATTCCTCCTGGCAGCAACAAAGGGCTCAGAATGCCTTGTGTGCATTCAGTCTGGAACGAAAGGGACAGGCGGAGTGACTGGTCCACTTGGCCTGCTTGCTCCCTCCAGCACCCTAGAGTTCCTCTGAACAGTCTTACTTTCTCACCGAGGCCTAGATGGCTCTCTGTATCATGGGAAGATTTTCACTGAGACAGGTAACAGGCAGTCAGGCCCACCCACCCATGCCTTTGCTAAAGATTTGGGTTTAAAAAAATTAGGTAATTTCCATTCCTCCATCGATCTCAGTCTCTGCAGACCCAGAGTTATTACATTTTTCTTTACATCGTTCTGTAAATAGATATGAATGGATTTTTATCTTCATTCTAGTAAATAAAGTAGAAAGGAATTTTTAAATCTTACATCTCTTGAACAAGCTATTGTTGTACATAATGACATGAAGCTGTTTCTATGAGCCCATGCCCGTTAGTTATGACAACGTCAAATTAACGCCAGCGAATGGTTTGGATTCCTTTCTTTGTGTTAAGCACTGTGCTAAGCATTCCACATGGATTGTCTCATTTAATTTTCATGATCCCATGAAGAAAAGATTACCCTTGTGTTGGAATTGAGGAAATGGGGAAGTTCAGGAACCCCTGCAGTGTTCTACAGCTAGTGGAGGAGGCCAGACCAAGGCAGTACAGGCCAAAGACCTGGGTTTCATGATGTACACGGTCACATTCCTTGTTTGGGGGTAATTGGGTTGACTGTGAATTTTAAAATCATTGTGGCTGCATGGGTTTTCCATATCCAAGTATGAACCTCTGATTTGCCTCTCATAAATATGTGCATATATAAGCCCCAAATCTGGAAGATAATTCCTTTACTTTTTGATCTCTTCCTTCTCGTCATGTGCATATTTACTGGCTGTGCAAGATGAGTCCCAAACACCTTGAACAACCTGAAGAGTTCCGTTCTCCCATGGGTAGGGAATAGTGATCCACATATGGGTAACAGCACCACGTGGGGAATTGGAAAACTTTCCTTTTGTGTCCAAGGTTTTGTATAAAGTACCTCTGGGTTTCCAGTCACACTCTGCTCCTGCTCAGCTGTGTGACCGGAGGCAAGTTACTTGAAGGAGCCTCAGGATCCCTGTGTGGAAAATTGAGAGAATAGCAAAGGTATCTCTTTAGATGAGTTGTGATAATCAATTTCCAGTTCTGTCTTTTCCAATAAGTAGAACAGACATGAGCACTCCCAAGAAACTCTTCTCAAAGTCTTAGTTATTCCAAAGATGCAAAAAGGGAAGGCATATGTCAGCAGACACTTTAAGAAGTTTATATTTGGTTAATGAGGATAAGAAAGAAATAGCGAATAACTAGACTTTTCTCTCCGAATGGCCTGCGGCCTTGGCTAAGACTCAGCTACCCCCGTAAGATTGCCCTCTTCTCTTTTCATAGACACATCCGACCCAAACTGCATTCTTATCCAGTGTCGATCTTCACACTCACTGTTCCTATCAGCTCATGTTGCCAGAGGCGATTGCCATTGTGTGTTCACCAAAGCATAACGAGTAAGTGAATGAGCATGCGTATGTGGAGGGGCTCCAGTGAGGCTGGGACTGGGGCTGCTGGGTTCAAATGTGTCCCCTCTACGAGGCAGGCACACCATGCCCTTGGGGGAAAAGATTGGTGGCCGTCAGTCCCCATGTCCCTGTATTTCTACCATCTTGCTTTGCAAGGTCCTTTTCAGTAGGAGAATTGCTGGTTCTCTTTCTCCAGTTAGCATGACCTTGAAGTGGGTAAATTGGATGTTATTATCCCAGTTTATCATCTGAGGCGTTAGTTCTCCTGTATTATTTCCTGTTGTAGGAAAATGTCCAGCCTTTGTTTAATTACCTCCAAAACCTTTCCAGGTTTGGGAGATGATTATTATTGTAGAGTGATTATGAGCACCGGACTCATGTCAAGTTGTACAGGAATCCAGTCTCCACCCTCAAATGGTGTGTTTAGCAGGATGCCTGACCACCGTGAGGCTGGGCCTCTCCATCCCTGACACCTGCCTATCACAGGTTGATATGAGCATGAAACTCAAGATGACGGTCTACGTGAAGGGCTTGGCATAGTGCCCGCTCCACAGCCAGCACTCCGTAAATGTTTGCTGTTGCCATCACCACTGTTGCCCTTGTTAAAACAATTAGAAAGATCTGCCACCCGCAGTCTCCTCCAGGGAGCCTCAGCGTTTCCGCTGTGGTCTCCCTAGCAGGTCAGCTGCCTCTTGTCCCGGACAGTCTTGCAGGTCTTTGGAGTTAGCACTGGCCCTTCCAGTGTTTCTCACCTGTAGGCCAGTCAACAGTCAGCGTAAGAGTGATTCAAAAAGTCACCGAGGAATTCCTGGTTTGTGGTGCCTTCCTCCTTCCCATTTGAGGAATATGCTTGTGCCATTCAAATAAAGCATCAGGAAAGCCCAGACGATCCTTAATTTTTGTACCTTTCCTTCACCCTGAAACGCAGCACTGGCATCTTCAGGCTCACCGGCGCTGGCATGCTCGAGGTCTCCAGCTGCAAGAAGAAGGGTTTTCATCCGCACACCAAAGAACCAAGGCTGTTCAGTGTGAGTAGACGCTGTTGGATATTTAACTTTAAACAATACGTTTCTATCAATTTCAGAGAGGAAGAGAGAGAGGGAAAGAGAGAAACACCGACGATGAGAGAGAATCGTGGATCAGTTGCCTCTTGCACACCTCACACTGGGGATCGAGCCCGCAACCTGGGCATGTGCCCTGACCAGGAATCGAACCTTGGCCTCCTGGTTCATAGGTCAAAGCTCAACCACTGAACCATGCCGACCAGGCACAGATATTTACTTTTTTACCTGCTCACTTTTTTTTAGCAGAATAATATGGGATAAAACATTATAGTGCTTAGTTTGGAGGTTTCTTATCTAGAACATTAATTATTCTTTGTCATTTGTCCTGACTATTATTTTATTTACTGGCCCGAGTCACCTTTCTATGTATGCACCTGTGTGATACTTAAATACAGTTTTCTTCAGACTCTAAGTAAGCAAACAGTTCTTAAATAAAATGATATTGAATGTCTCATGAATGATTTCCACTTAATGTGGCTACATTAATTTTTTTCATAGCAGCAACTTCTTAATTCGAGTTGTATAGCCCAAAAGAAACATTATCTGGCTACAATTTCTCTTTCTAACTGATTCCTTGGAGGTTCTCTGGCTGTAACATCTGAGAAACATTAGTTTGAAGTTAGTGTGTGTTTAAAATAAAAATTACTTGGCAGCCTCTGTAAATATTTTCTTTTTGTTGAAAATGGTTACACATGATTTCATTTGTTCTTACTGGAAATATTTTTTTTAAATTAGGAACATTTTTAAATTAGGAAATTCATATTCCCCCCCTAAAGAGAATTTTGTTAACATTATGATCTAAAGATATGTTTTTCTTTCTTAGGTATGCAAACATGTGTTGGTGAAAGACATAAAAATAATTGTGCTGGATCTGAGGTGATATGTTCTGAAGATTAGCACCGTCACCACCAGATACCTGCCCGTGGACATGTGGTTCCTGGATTTTCTTAAGATGTTTCCAGAAGTGACTGATATTTTATATTTATACATTTTAGACCAGAAAGTTTGATATTTATTGCTCTTGTGCATTTCGAAGTTTTCTTTTTGGGTGGCTCTGTCTCAAGAGTGGTCACAATGATATTAAATCAATACCCATTAATGGACCCAACTACTATGACCCGATAATAAATTATGCTGCAAACAATAATATGACCGGTATTTAAAGAGATCTCTGCGTACATTTTCAGAGCATTAGATGTTTTGCTGTATTTTTCCCCTCATTCCTATGAAATATAATTCCAAGCAAGGAATTCTGAATAGCAGGTGGTCTCCAAGACAGGCCATCTGCTTCCACAACCTTTCCCTGTGCTAGGAGATGAGCTGATCCCACATGTGAGAAGAAATGTGGCTGTATATGGGCTTCTTATGCTAAGAAATTGAGGATAACATCATTCAGGAAGAGTGGGTTGTCGGTAGAGCTGGACATGCAAAGCTAATTTGCCCTTATCTGGTGGTATCTGTAGACTCAAAGCCCCATGCATAGGGCAAGCCAAACTCTAGTTCTATGGTCTAGGATCTGAAACTTCCAAGTCCACAAGTTGTCATAAGGCAGAAACAAGCCACTGAGCTACCCATAGCAGGCTCTTCATGCATGAGAACTGGAGCAGAATATGGGTAGCACAGTACTAGTATTAGGAAGTAGACCAGTGGGGGAGGAATGCTATCTTGTCCACACACAGAGTGCAGGGAATACCCCTCTTTATAAAACAGAAATCATTGAACTTCTTAGTGGGTGTTAGTACATGCAAACAAGGTCATTTAGACAACTCAGATATAAAGCCAGGAGGAGAGCGAAGGCTGGGAAAGGTGTGGTTGGCATACAAGACATTGACTGTGAAACCTTAAAATTGTTTATTCAAATTAGTCACTGCCTGGCTGGGTCCTGGGTGTAACAGTGGAATGATGGTGAATCTGCAATCTTGAGTCTGAAGAGGATGCTGAAAATTCCTCCACAGCTTTTGCAGAGGGAAAAGCATTTACAGATTGCTCAAGAAATAAGCTCCATTATGTCTCCTCCTCATATAAAGGCTGATGAATAAGAACAAGAAAACAAGCAACTAGCTGACATTTGTTCTATTTCTAACTCTAGGCAAGGTTTCCTGACCAACAGAAATGAGGTATGTGTGTTACTGCTTTAGCAGTTTCCTGTCAGCAATAAAATGTTTTACCTATGGTACCTAAGTTTTGCTTAGAGAAATACATAATTTTTAATTTGTTTCATTAGAAAAATAACTTATTGAGGTGAAATTCACAGAAGATAAAATTTAGTGACATTTAAATAGTCACAGTGTTGTGTAACCACCACTTTTCCCAGTCATTGGTAACCAATCCGCATTCTGTCTCTGGATTTATCTATTCTGGATATTCCCTATAATTGGAACCATACAATATGTGAATTTTCGTGTCTAGCTTCTTTCACCTAAACGTAACTTTTTTGAAGGTTCATCCCCACTGTACCATTTTTTTGTTGTTTAGGGTTCAGTAATACTCCATTGTATGTATATACATAATTTGTGATACACAGTTCATCCAGGGATGGCGGTGTGGGCTGATTTCACCTTTTGGCTATTGTGAATAGTGCTGCTGCGAACATGTGTGTAATGTACTTGTTTCAGTGTTTGTTTTCAATCCTTTTGGGTGTATATTTATGGGGAAGGAATGCAGGGTCATGTGTAACTATATATTAACTTTTTTATGCCAACGTGTTTCCCATAGCAGCTAAACCATTTTACACAACAATATATAAGGATTTCCATCTCTCCACATCTACAACACTATTTTTTTTTTAAATTATAGTCATGTTAGGTGTGACGTGGTATCTCATTGTGATTTAGATAGAGCGATATGTTATGAAGTTAATTATTTTAAGTCAAATTTTTGACAGTCAACTCAGAGTTGCTGAAGATGCCGAACAGTGCTAGAATCTACCCTCATAACACTCTGATTGTTGTGGAACTCCCGTCCTAGGGCTTCTATACATTGGAACCATGTGCAGAAGCAGCATTTTATTCTATCAAGGATGGTCAACTCTTTTGACCGGGTAGGATTAGAAAAACAAAGGAGAGAAGGACCAACAAAAGCCCCCAGTAACCGCACTCTAAAACACTACTCTGCTTTCCATTGAACTCAAGGTACAGTAACTTACGCATTTGGAAGGGAGAAGATTGACTACTTTGGAACATACATCTGAAATCACAAACCTTTTTTAAGAACAAGGGCTCGTTCTAAATTTGTGGGATAGGATTCACCTGCGTAATAAATTTTTTGCTGAGTAGATGAAGCCATTTTTGCAAAGAAAGACTGAAGGCCATTTAGGCCGTTTCTTAAGGAGTTTCAGGCTGTAGAATATGCAGAGAGATCTAAGGAGGGGAGAAAATAATGGATACAACCAAAGGACAGGAATAAGGCTCAAACTAAATACGGAGGAGAAGAAATAGAAAGCATGATCTAAGAATATGACAAGAACATCTTTTGGTGTGTCTACAGTGCCACACATTTTTCTTCAAGAACAGGAAATCTGGTTAAGAACACAGAACTTGAGGTCTCTGAAAAACAATTAACTGCACTGTGTAGGAGCTTGTTCTACCATTGGCTGCCCTTGAAGGTAGCATATGTTTACAAACCTAATCAGGCGAATCGTAATCATTTATATTCCCTTTAGTCTTTAAGGAGCGTGAAGAACATTCTAGAATAGCTGTAGCCATCAGAAACAAATTAGGATGCGTGGTAGTGTTTGAATGTTCCTTTCCCAGATGCATTTCTGAAAATGAGATAAAGAATTTAATCTGCAAGATGAAATGCTTGAGAATGGCAAATGAATCAGAGATACCAAATTTCTCACTGGAAATTTCCCTAATTGCTTGTAATTGGTGTCCGATTTCAAGACACACATTTCACAGAGAAAATGTTATGAATTCTACTTTGGAAAATATAGTCAAGTCATAGTTGCATTTTTTAAGTCTATGTGTGATCCAGTTTGGGGAGGTTCTCCTTCCAGTTCCACATCTGCAGCACACTTTCCCCCCTCTGGGCCTCTATCCTGAACCTAGTCCTTGTACATCCTCTCCCCTAACCTCAACCCCATTGCTTCCCCCCTTGTTTTCCTAGTTAACTCAGTCTTTTTAAAATTTTTGTTGTCTATCATCTATGTATCAATTACATTCAATATTATTTTGTGTTAGTTTCAGGTATACCACATAGTGGTTAGACAATGATGTACTTTACAGAGTGGTTCTCCAGTATTTCAAGTACCCACCTGCCCCCATACATACTTATTACCATACTATTGACTATATTCCCTATGCTGTAATCTACATCCCCGTGTTGGCCCTGAGAGCCACCTCCCTCACTGCAATGGGAAATTCCTCAGACTGCTCTGTGTCATAAATCCTATTAAAGAAATTCATACTCAGCTGACTGCACAAATGATGCTGTATTGACAACCGAGAATTGTTCACTTTTTAAAACAAAATTAATAACACTTCCTCCCACCTCTCTGCTCACAACGAAGGCTGTGTGATGTGAGTCCATCTTACCACAAATCCACGTCAACCTCGGAGGTTGCAGGTGCCTATTGTGGGAAAATTGATGGTCATAGAAGAAGGCTGTTTTGCCATTGTTAGGGGAGAGAAGAGATTCAGGAGGCAGCCACGTCTACACGCTGCCCGCTTTATCTCTTCTGGAAATTCACGTGAGGCTCCAATGAGACTCTGCCACTGGTTCAGCCCTTCAAGTCACTGGGCATCTTATATCATCAAGGGGAGGAGTTACTGGTTTATGATGGGAGAAGGTGCATTGGCATTGCAGCTGGGTGCTCGCAAGAAAAGGACGTTTCACTAAGGCACATTCAGCGGGTGTTTCTGTTTTCCTGATTTCTGCCTCTGGCCATGCCTGCTTCCGATTCTTTGAGACTCTGCCCAGCACCCATTCCTTTACCAGAGAGCTCGCGTCCTCTAGTGGTAAGCATCAAGTACAGCAGTATAAGGACTTTTATTTTAGTAAAACCTGAAGTGATGATGGGAATGGTTGGTGCTTTTGCTTAAATTATGAAAGTGGTCTGTTGCAAGTATCTTTTCACGAGTCCTTCACTTTAAGTCTAGTGGGTTTGGATTTTCCTTGCCTGATAAGCATACATTTGCAACTGGAAAATTTCCCTTAATCACAGCATGTTACAGTGGTTCTCAACTTTGTCCTCAAAAATCACCAGAGAAATATGATTAAAACTCAGGTCCTTAGCCTCAGCTCCAGAGGTTCTAGTTCAGCTTTGGATGTGGCCCAGGAATCTGGCCATTTAAAATGAGCCCCTCATAAACTTGACCTGTGTGGCCTGTTCTTTGAGAAATGCAGGCTAATGGCTGACTATGGATTGGGAAGCAAGCTCAAGTATGATATTAGGTATATTCCTTAACCTCTCCTAGCTTCCATTGCCCCATCTGTAGAAAGGCAGTAAGAACACTTAGCCCATTGGGCTGTTGTAGTATAAAATGAGGTTCTAATACAAAGGGCTTGAGACTTTGCTAAAAATCTCTCAAACAAGATACAGCTGTGACAGCATGCTCCAAACCTGTCAATGAAAGGCCCAAGACCTGGTACCAGCACCAACCTGCCTTGCTTCACAGCTGGGCCTTGCCTGGGCACCTCCAAGCCCAATAAAAAATGGGGGCTTGGTACAGTATCTTATCGTGACAGGTAGCCAGCTCTTATTATTTGTTGTATCAATCCTAATTTACTCAAGCCATAGGGCCAGAGCAGACCCAGGAAAGCTTGGGTGTCTAGACCAAATAAGCCCCAAGATCTCTATAGCGAGATGCTGCCATAGACAGAGACCCCTCCCTCCCAAGGGCAAGCAGTGGCTACACACAGAAGGACCAGTAGCTCCCTGCTGGGAAGTCTCTTCTGATGCTAAGCTGCCTGGGTAGAAAAGCGCTTTGAGACAAAGACCATTAAGGGCAGGAAAGGTGTTTTTATACATCTTTGTACCTCCCAGGTCAGATGGGTAAAATAGAAGTTGAAGCTGGCAGTTCTATTCCTTCATCTATAAAATAAGCATGACAATATTTTCACCACACAGTTATGAAGAACAAATAAATGAGGTTGTGTGTAAAGTTCTTTGTATGATGATTTCCAGTGGTCCTTGGAAAGTATTGTCATCTGTCACATCCCTTCTGGTATCACTGTGTGTTTAGTATCTCTCCAGAGACAGATACTGATCTGGAGAAAGGAAACAGATGCTCCAGATGTGTAAGGAGATTTTAGAACTGTGTTTCTTAATTTTTTAAAAATCAGTTTCCTCTAATAAACTTAAAGTCATATCTTCTTTTAATATATATTTATTAAGTTTAATATGTTGTATATTAAAATTCATATTGGTGTGTATGTATAAATATAGAGGGTGTCCCCACAAAATGTATACACACTTTAAAAACTGATAACTCATTTAATTTTCACTCCTTTTTAGGTTTAACTCAATTGAAATAATGGGTGAAGCCAGACTAAGCTTTGAACAAAGAAAATTTATCCTAAAGTGCCACTAGACTATTTTTGGTGGGAGGGGGGATACATAAAAGATAAAGTTTATGGCATAAAAGCAGCAACAGTTGACGAATTGAGGGCCCACAATTACCAAACGAAATGAGTCTTGGATGTTTGCAATTCCATAGCTTTGCATTATCAGCAGTGCCTGAACCAAACGGTCATCAATTTGAAAACGGGCATTGGCCAAAAAAAAAAAAAAAAAAGACTAATTTCTGTAGATTATTTTAAATTTTGAAAATGAACTGTATATTAATAACCACTGACTTTATAACCATTCAAAGTGTGTATATATTTTGGGGGGACACCTTGAATATATGAATGTATGTATACACACACACACCCTTTAGGCTAATTGAGGTTTTGTTAGGTTTTTGAAAAATATATTCTTTTTTATTTCAGAGAGAAAGAGAGAGAAACATCAATGATGAGTAAGAATCATTGATCGGCTGCCTCATGGGAATCAAACTGTGACCTCCTGGTTCATAGGCCATGCCAGCTGGGTTAGGCTGAGGTTTAGACAGAGCAAAATAATATAATTACTCAGAAAGTTGTAAAATCAGTGTGGATTATCCTACTGATAAATTTTAATCTACGTTTATATTTATCTTCTATGTATTTTCAAGTTCTTTCCACTAACATCATTTAGTCGGAACTTCTCTTATTGAGATCCTACCCTTTTCTGGGTAACACACGCATCCTAGTCATGTCATGTCCTCGACTGCCCCACTAGAGGGAGCCATTCTGCAAACGGTGAGGTCAGCCCAACAGAACCATGCGACATCTGAGTGCTGAAGAGAGGCCAAGGCTACAGGTGACAGGAAACATAGTTCAGGTTTATTAAAAAACACATAGGCGACAAGTCAGAGCTTTGGCAAGGAATGATATGGAGAAGAATTGAAGGCATTATTCCACAAAACATTCACAGTCGTGTGCTAGAAACAGAGAGAGCAGGGAAGGATTTTAGAAGCATTTGCGGTGGACAATGGATGGCCCGGCTTCGTCGTACTCCTGTTTGCTGATCCACATCTGCTGGAAGGTGGACAGAGAAGCCAGGATGGAGCCGCCAATCCAGACCGAGTATTTGCGCTCCGGAGGGGCGATGATCTGTTGGTCAGGATGAGAAAAAAAGGGCCATTAGTGTGGTAGGGCAGGGCCTGGGCTGCTACCAGGGTCCGGATTTGGTGGATCTGGCTGAGGTCTCATGGACATCAGAGACAATCTGGGCTGTCAGATGTCTAACCTTAACCCTAACCCAGGGGACTGTGAATAGCTTCTGGATTTAGAGAGTCTTCATTGAGCACCTTTGTTTTCCTGGCTTCCTTCCAGCGGTTCTCAGCCTGTGGGTCGCAACCCCTTTGGCGGTCAAACGACCCTTCCACAGGGGTCGCCTAGGACCAGCTTGCATATCAGATATTTACATTACGATTCATAACAGTAGCAACATTACTGTTATGAGGTAGCGACAAAAATAATTTTATGGTTGGGTCACAACATGAGGAACTGTATTTAAAGGGCCAGAAGGCTGAGAACCACTATTCCAAAGCACCCATAACCCCTCGCCACATTCACTCTCCTGCTGGGCAAGCTGAAAGTTGGGCCCAAACCCTGCAAGGCCTCCACTTAAGAGCCCTGACGATGTCTTTGATTTCCATGAGCTGAGCCTCAGAACTCAGCAGGACATACTTTCTGTAGAAACAACCACCGGAGTCTTCAATGAAACATTTGGATTGTGCCAGAACTTACTGTACAAAGTTTGTTTTCCCCACCTGATAAACCCCATGGAGATGACTGTGTAACAGTGAAGGGCTCAGGGTTCCCGGTGGGATGACCTTTTTCCCAGGATAGGTCCTGGGTAACACACTGGCTGACAGAGGCCTGACATGGTAATATTTAATGTGCTAATATTTCTTAAAGAATTGAATGAGGTGCAGAGAGTGGTGACTCAGGCCTGGGGTCTTGTTTACCTGCAACAACCCCCAAAATGGCTGTGGCAAATTCCACTCCAGACTTGGATATTTGGGTAGAAATCAGTATGGACATTTCAGCCAAACAGACAAGGCATTTCTGAAACCATGGTATAAAGGTCTAATTTCTGTTTATCCCCCAAGCTCTGGTTGAACATTTATTTTTAATACAAAGAGTTAATATTTACTGAGTATTTATTATGTGCCAGGCATTATGCTAAGCATTTGTCCTGATATGTATTATCTGATTTAGATTTATTTATCTATTTATTTATTTATTTTAAAATTTGATTTTAGAGAGAGGAAGTGAGAGAGAGAGAGAAAGAAACATCGATCGTTGCCTCTGACACCAAGTCTCAACCAGGGACCAAACCCGCAACCTGAGCATGTGCCCCGACCGAGAAGCAAACTCACCATGTTTTGGTGTATGAGACAACGTTCCAGCCAATTGAGCCTCACTGCCAGGGCTCATACAATTTTTCTAACTACTTCTAGAAGTAACTACTCCCACACTGCAGATGAGGAAACAGACTGGGAGAGGCTTAAGTAACTGGGCTAGCTCACACTGGTTGTGTACACATCAGACCCAATATTCAAACTTGGACCTCTCCCAGGTGTTTTTGTGGTTTGGTTTGTTGCTTTAGAAATCACCTTTTTATTTGGGATAATTTTAGATTTACAGGACAGTTGTAAAGCTAGTGCACAGAGTTCCTGCAGTTTCTGTTTCCCCTAATGTTAAGATCTATAACCTAGGATTTAGTGGTTTTCTCTTACCACACTGGAGTCCAAAGTTCCACATTCATTTCTATTCAAGAAGCCAAGTTTGGAGAACTAGGAACTACTCAACTCGAGCTATAGCCTCTCTCTGTAACATACCCCCAGCCTAGGCTGCCTTTGTCTGTGAGCTCAGCAGCTGGGTTCGCCTGGCTCCCTTCAGGGTAGGAAGAAGAGGGGGTGAGAGCAGATCAGAGTCCTCAGAAAATGATCTCATCTCTCACCTGCAGTCTCTTAGAGCCGACACTACAAAGCATTTCAGTCCACACTCTTTTATGTGACCTGCATACCCTTTCCCAAAGAGAGAGAGAGAGAGAGAGAGAGAGAGAGAGAGAGAGAGAGAGAGAAGGGAGTGCAAATCACAGAACTTGTTCGAGTGCTTTTCATGTGTGTGAACTGCACCTGCACTGCTCCTTCTGCTGCTCCGTGTGACCGGGGCAAGTGGGTCCCAGCGTGGCCTCTGATTTCAGAGGGATAACAGCTTTTGAGAAGTCACCAACCCCCTGTGAGATTGCCTCCAAAGAATGATCTCTGTTTAACCTCTGAGCTCCCTTGACTGGGACTCAAACCTTACATACTACAGGGGTCCTGGCTGGCTCCAGGACTGAGCTTGGTCATCCTGTGCTTTTGAGTCCCTATATCAAAAGGTGTGCCAGACAGACAGGTAAAGATCAAATTCTCATTCCTGGCCACTGAGAGGTGATCGTGTTTAGTAGTGGGAGAAGGGTGTATGCTATTGAAGGCACAGGGTTTAAACCTCTTCAGAAATATATCTGGCTCCTCTGTCACTGTTTTTTTTTAATGTTGTAGACATGAGATGCACTATTTTGTGATGAGGAAACACAACCAAATATGTATTTTAAAGAGAAATGGGCACATGGCAGCTCTGTTGATCTCTAGCGCAGCTGCCAAACGTAGCTCATAGACGAGAATAATTACAGATTAAATGTTGTACAAGATAACTCAACTTTTCTTACGAGCTGGATTGACTTATGTCCTAGAAGGTGTGGAACGTGTGCATTCGGAGCCTCTGCCTAGCCCTAAATCATGGGACCAAGATGTGGCCTCTGTGGAGTCCTTCACGCCTGGTGGCAGGATTGGCACCAGCGGCACAGCCGTGGGATCTGTCACCAAACTGTACCTTAATCTTCATGGTGCTGGGTGCCAGGGCCGTGATCTCTTTCTGCATGCGGTCAGCAATACCAGGGTACATGGTGGTGCCCCCTGAGAGGACGTTGTTCGCATAGAGGTCCTTCCTGATGTCAATATCACACTTCATGATGCTGTTGTAGGTGGTTTCGTGGATGCCAGCGGACTCCATCCCTGGAAAAGAGATGCAGGCCATGGTCCTTGGTTGGTGGGTGGACCCAGGTCAGACAAGAAAGAGTTATGTGGAAGATCTTACACTGACTGAAGCTAAGCAGACATGATAATCGAGGAACCTCCAATCTCAGAAACCAATAGGTCTTTGAAATGCTCCGTGTCCCCTTACCTCTTGTCTAGTGAGGAGGCCCTGCTGGGAGGAGGGAGGCTGCAACGTAATGTCACCGATTTTTAATACTCACTACTAAGTCTGGTTTGAATCAGAGGCAAAGTCTTGAGACTCCCTGGAGAAGGCTCTGCACTGAGCCCGTGTCGCAGCCATTGCTCACAACTCCCCCAAGTCTCTCCTTGGAAGCTGAACCCTCAGAAAAGTGCTCATCCCATTTACACAAAGACTCATCTTTCTTCCATCTTGGTAATGTTTTTTTACCTGAATTTTTTGTTAATTTCTGATGTGGGTCTTTTAAACAGAAGCTCTAAATAGCCCTTTATCTTTTGCAGTGCTGTGATGAAGAATAATAAAAGTAGTAATAGTAATAATAATAATACCTAACTATTAATTTCTGACAATATATAATGATTATGGCTAGCTTGTTTTGGCCAGCCCCTGGGCTAAGGGCTCCACACATAGCTCATATAATTCTCACAGCCACCCTATGACATAGATACTGCTACAATTCTCATCTTATAGTTGAGGACACAGAGGCATGGGGAAGTCAAGTGATTTTCCCAAGAACATGAAAGTAGAACTAACATTCAAACCCAGGCTCACCCCTCCCAGAGCCTGCCCTCTGTAAACAGCTCTGCTAACCTTTCTCTCAAGGTCAGTGCTAATGTAGGAACAGGCTCTTCCATTTTTCTCTCCTCCTCCCATTCCCAAACTCTCAGCATTCAGTATGCCTTTCCCATCCATCCAGTGGCTCCACTGTGTCCTACGCATGAATATTTGACTTTCACCCTAAACCACATACCAAGAACGCTTCTGGATTAACTACTACATAATGTTGCTTGGAATGAAAAGTCCTTTCCTGGCCCACTTAAGTCTTCTCAATTGATAAACATGACCCTCTTTGCCCTGACTTAGAAATGTGTTTGGCCTTGTGGGCCTGTCACATGTCCCCACATGCAGAAGAGCACTCGTGGCCAAAGGCTGACTGAGTAGGGGGGATGGGGTGACCTTCCCATCCCAGGACGTGATGCTGTTGCCTACCAATGAAGGAAGGCTGGAACAGGGTCTCTGGGCAGCGGAAGCGCTCATTCCCAATGGTGATCACTTGCCCATCTGGCAGCTCATAGCTCTTCTCAAGGGAGGAGGAGGTTGCGGCAGTGGCCATCTCATTCTCAAAGTCCAGAGCTACATAGCACAGTTTCTCCTTGATGTCTCGGACAATCTCACGCTCAGCTGTTGAGATACAAACATCAGGGTTTGCCCAGGTGGTAAAAACCCACCCTTCCTACCTCAGTCCCTCCCACAATACTGGTTCCTTCAAAACAGTATGTAAGTTGAATATTCTGCAACCCCAAATCCATGATGGTAATTAAATTATAGGTCCACCAGGGAACCACTTCTCTTCCTAGCAGAGTGCCTCCCACGTCAAACATTACCTAGCAAATGGCAACAGGAATAAAAGGAGATGGCTAGAGAAAGGTACAGGGCAGGAAATCCTTTTGTACGTTGTGTTTTTGCAGGATTAACTGATCACTCTCTGTCATAAAGTTTCACAACCATTAGTTTTATTGGATTTTCGGTTGACCTGGAAGTCTTATGCTGAAAAAGTCTTTTGGGGGCCCTCACTGTTTTCAAAAAGCTCTGGAGAGCCATGTCTCCTGGACCAGGTAGATTCCAATATAAATCAAGGGCATATGCATCACCTTCTAGTAAGGGGCAGGCCTGGCTCAGGACCAGGCCTGTCCAGGAGTCTCCAGGAGCATACGGAAGGAGGTATGGAAGAGTGAGCAGGCAGACACCTTTCAGATGCCTGCATTCCGAAGTCCTAAGCTATTGGTTCCATCTGGACCCTGAGAACCTTTGAGAAGTACCTTGGGGGTACTTGTGGGAAATAGAGTCAGGAACAAAATTAATTTAACTCCCTACTCCTAGAGGAGACCTTAACATCTCCAGGATTCAAAGGTGGAGCCTAGAAGAAGCCACCTGTGTGTTCAGAAACCTACACATTTAGATAATACCAAACTGGTGAGGGGAGGGAAGGTAGCCAAGGCCAGGGACACTGAGGATGTCCCTATAACATCCAACTCTGCCTCTTGTGGGTGGAGACCAGGTGGTACCAGCTCAGAGTCTGAAGATACACATACCACTGCTTCTGGGTTGTTCTTAATACTCACTCATCACTATTGCATGCTTCCTCTGTGCTGGTTTCCATGTGCATTATCCGTTTACTACTCACCATCACCTGAGAGACTATGGCTTAGTGAGGTTGGGGAACTTGTTCAAGGTCACACAGCAAGTGAGTGGTAGCAGTGATCCCCAAGCCCTGTCTAGATGTCTCCAAAGATCGTCAGTCACCACACATACTATCCTCAGTGTTTGCGCTCTCTCTTTTCTGTTTGTGAGTGGAGGGGACTGAAAAGTGTTCAGAAAACCCGACTCTGACTAGCTCATCATACAAGATGGCTATTACTGTTCTTCCAAGGAAACAGCATAATCATTTTGCAACTTAATCCAATTTTTTAAAACAGCCATGTTGGGCTCTGCAGTCCATCTGCAAGCTCCCTCCCGCCATTTCCTCGGATAGTCACTGTGGTCTGTAAGTCACTAGGAAGGACGTCTCTTCTGTTCGTTCCCAAGGGCCTCACCCGTGGTCACGAAGGAGTAGCCACGCTCCGTCAGGATCTTCATGAGGTAGTCGGTGAGGTCTCGGCCAGCCAGGTCCAGACGCATGATGGCGTGGGGCAGGGCATAGCCCTCGTAGATGGGCACATTGTGGGTGACGCCATCTCCGGAGTCCAGCACGATGCCTGGGGGACGATTGAGCACAATCAAGTCACAACAGCAGCCTGCATGTGACTTGCTGGTCTAGGAGAGAGGAAATTTCTAAGCTTCTTATTTGAAAGAAATAAAAGAAAGCATTTGGTTGGCTAGGAGAGGAGGGACAAGGCTTGGGGAAAGGGAAGAGTAGGAAGAGAGCAGCAGTAGAAGTCCTGTTCAAATACGAGCTCAAGGGCTCATTTTTAAATGTTGACAATACACTTATTAGGCCTTAGGACGACCCTGTCAATTCTCAGTAACCCTCAGTCATCACAACCCACCTATTTACATCCATCAAATCCCAGGACTGGTGGTGTAGCCAGTGAAGGCTCCCATTCCTCTCAGGCACCTACCAGTTGTACGTCCAGAGGCGTAGAGGGACAGCACCGCCTGAATCGCCACATACATGGCTGGGACATTGAACGTCTCGAACATGATCTGCAAAGCAACCGGAAGAACTCCATTAGTGACGCTGTTAATCTTCCTGCTGGCAAATGCAGATGTTGGCTTTTCTGGCGCGAGGAAAAAGACCTTTAAACCTGAGACTCACATGGACTGTGATGGGCCTCGTTCTGTGGTTTGCCTGCGGTTCTATGTAATTGGTTCCACTTTTTATGTAGTTGCTGGGTCAATGCCAGCCCTAGATTCTGAGGTCGCTCTGGCTGCGGTGGAAGGAGCCCTGTTTCCTGGCAGAGGACCACATAGGAGGGCCAACACTCCACCCAGCTCATGCAGTCCAGGGCCAAGATTAGAACAAGAGCTACTCTGAGTCATGCGTGGCAAATTCGTGCCCACTGAGATGCCCACAGGCCTGCATTTCTCCATCTGCAAAACCCTCCCAGCTCTGAGTGCTCACTACAATGTCTGACATCATTTGCTAGAGAGCCGTGATTCTCAACTGCTTTCCTGCCTTCACGCCACTCACAGGAGCAATGATGCCCATTGGAAACAACGGGTCTTGCTATCTGGAGCGACTCCCCGGCACACGTTTCCCTGTACAGAACAGGTGCTCGTGTGCTGCTGTCAGTGCGGGGAGCTCCTCCCAGGAAAAGGCCTTGAGTCTTGTTATTCTCCAAGCCCAGAGGATTGTGGGTCAATTCCAGGCTCCAGCCACTTCTACTGTGTGACCTTGGGAATTCACCTAATGCATTTGAGCCTCAATTTCGTCATTTACATAGTTAGAATAATGGTATGTTCTGCTCCACACATTGTTAAGATTTAAAGAAATGATGCATATAAAATGCTTGGCCCAGTGCTTAACCACAGTGAGCATGAAATTGACTTTAGGGGTTTTAACTGCAGAGCTCACCCAAACCGGACTCCTGTGTCTGGCTGATGGAATGTATGGTTTTCTGCTGTCGGTCACAATGACGACAGTAATAATTACTACTCGTTGAACGTGCAGTGTGCCAAACACCAAGGCACACATTTAACATTGCGCCTCACAAATCTTCACGTGGAGCTTTTGAAAGATAATCGTACTGATATTCCCAACTTTTAAACAAGGAAACTGAGGCTCTGAGAAATCAAGTGGACGCTTCAGTTGCATGCCTAACAAGGGACAGGTCCAGTTTTCAAACCTAGATCTGTCTGACTCCAGATCCAAAATTCCCCACGGTATGTTGTCCTGCATGTTGAAATGACTTCTCCTTAGAAGTTTTGAACCTAAATGAAATCTCTTGAATGTCCTATTGCTCGTGGAGGTCAGAGGGGAATAGCTCCTGCAGTAGGAATGTGAGTACCATTAGGATGCTCCTGTCCTTTCACATCCCCACGTTCCCGGAACATTGTGGGTCTGTGAGGGGACTGCTGGGCTGGGCCGGCTCTCTGCTGTCCTGTGCAGCCCCTTCCAGATGGACTTTCCCAAACCGGAAGTGCTGGGCCCCAGAGTGGGTATTTACCTGGGTCATTTTCTCCCGGTTGGCCTTGGGGTTCAGGGGTGCCTCCGTGAGCAGGGTCGGATGCTCTTCAGGGGCGACACGAAGTTCATTGTAGAAAGAGTGGTGCCAGATCTAGGGGGGCGATGGAGAAGCACAATGACGTGATGTTGGGGCACGGCAGACCCCGAAAAGGAACCAGCATGAGCTCCATGAAACCGGGGCCAAATAAAATGTGACAAGTACTCATTATCTGTCTACCTGTTAACCGATGAGACTGAAGCTCCAAGACTCTGAGTAACTGACCCAGGGATTTACAGCCAGTAAATCAATGAACAAAAACCCACACCCAGGTCTGGGAGGCAGGATGGTGTACTGGTCAAGGCACAGGCTTTGGAGTCCAGATCTGAGTTCAAATCCCAGCTCAGCCACTTTTTGGTTGCGTGCCCTTAGGCAAACTTTAACCCCATTCAGCTCCCGTCTCCCCATGGCTAATGTGAAAGTCATTAGCATTTCTTGGCAAGAATTAAATAAGGAAACCCTAGAGTTGCTGTTTGGCCCAGAGTAAAGTTATTCTTTGTCTTCTTGAAGCCCTCGTTCTATTTTAGTTCATGCTCGCGGGGAAATAACTTAGTTAACTAACAGGACAAAGGAATGAAAACATGAATGGGAGGATGGAGCTGACTGGAAGACCTAGCTGCCTTTTTAATACTTTAGGGAAGTTTCCCTCTGCGGTATACGCTAAAGGAAAGCAGATCATCCTGCTTCCAGCCCCCACCCCACCCCACCCAACCCCGCTTTGCTCTGCAGGTCTGGGAGAAGCCGCCATTCCCTGGCACAGGTTTGGCCTTCAGGTGTTTCCAAAGCCAGTGCTCAGTGACTGCACCTTGGACATACGTGTTCTTGCACTTCCTCTTTAATCTCTGGACGCCACAAAAAAGCAACACCATGGTACAAAGGGCAAAATGGATTATTCCTAAAAGTGTGACCATCCCCACTGGCATCATGAATATTAGATATTTCCAGAATTAAGACAAAGCAAGAACAGCTGGCAAAATATTATAAATTCACAAAGCAAGATCAACTTTATACACCCTTTATCTTGTTCCAGTTTCTTTGGTTTTGAATTCGTAGTTTCTGGAAAGGAAATGAGGTTTCTGAAAGCTCTTTCATGGACTGAAAACATCAGAGTGCTCAAGCAACCCTGCCAGTCACATTACGTGCTGCAGTTACCATGAAACATTTACAAAGCTACCAGTTCTCTCCCTTCCTCTGTCTCCCCCACCCCCACCCCATCCATTAGAAGCGATGAAATGCTTTATTTGTTCTGCAGGGGGGTTACGTTCTGAGATGCTGGCAGCTCCACAGAGACCGCCTGAAAGAATATTTTCTCCGCTATTAATATCCTCTCCTCAGGGTAAAGGGCAGTATTAACCAAATCCAGAATCTCAGGCCAAGCAAACCTAATGTAATGCAATTTTTGTCCAGAAGCCAGGGTTCCAGCATTATTACTGATCAATGCTAGCAGCATTATTTTTTTTAACTGTTAAAGGTGTGCATGTGCGCACGAAGCTGATGAATAAAACTCCAGATGTTGTGGTTCTAATATTTAACAAACTTTGTTACTTTCTCATTATTCCTTCTGCCTTTTCCCTGACCACCTGTGTTTCCATGGTGCCTCAGAAAACACCAAAACTCTAGGATTTAACTTAGCTCCTCGTTAGCACTTGTACATGGGCCTGGGAGTAAAGACTCCACCTAAATGCAACACAGAGACACTTTTAAAAATAATTACTTAGCCCGGCCAGTACGGTTCAGTGCTTGAGTGTCACCCATGAACTAGGAGGTCCCCGTTTGACTCCCAGCATGGGGCGTGCAGGAGGCAGCCAATCGATGCATCTCCCTCGTCACTGATGTTTCTCTCTCTCTCTCCCTCTTCCTTCCTCTCCGAAATCAATAAAAATATATCTTTAAAAACACTTATTTAAAGACTTTATGGTTGTTGTGCTTCAACATGTTGAGGGCCATTCAGGAATGTGCCAAATCCGCAATGTCACAGTCTCTTTTCTGCAGTGAAATTATCCCCCTCGCCTTTTTTTTTTTTTTTTTTTTTAATATTCAGGGCAAAAGCTTTCAAGAATGGTGGGGTGAGGCTACTCCCAGCTCTTGAACTGCTCTTTAGCTGTGTTGCCCTGAGAGGCAGAGCCATGTAGCCTCTGATGAGAGAAGGATCATCCCCCGGCTGCTGCTCATACCACGCAGGTCTAGGAGGTAATCCGCTTGACTGAGCAACAGACTGCGAGTCCCACGGCTGGCAAAGGATGACTGTTCTCACCTACAGAATTTAATTAGTTTATAAACCCTGTTAGGCAAGGAATTGTTTTTTAAATAAATACTTCAGGATTTTTTCTCAGCTCGTGATCATCTGGAATAAACATGAACAAGTGAAAACACAATTGGGCCATTGCAGTCTGACCTTTCGAATCAGGGCCCTGCAGCCCGAGGGCTTAACCTGCAGTGAAGCGCCAATACCTTTTCCATGTCGTCCCAGTTGGTGATGATGCCGTGCTCTATCGGGTACTTCAGGGTCAGGATGCCTCTTTTGCTCTGTGCTTCGTCACCCACGTAGCTGTCTTTCTGTCCCATTCCTACCATCACTCCCTAAAAAGATTCAATGCATTTCGAGTCAGCCTCTCCCCAAACTTATGTATTGATGATAGACTAGCCATGATGGGTTAAATTACTGGAGAACAAGCTCCTCTTTTGGTACCAAGAGCAATATGTTGAGTCCTATGATCACTATGTCCTTAAGCAACATCCCTGAGTTGATTGGAAATAGGCCCGAATCGGCCTCCAGATGGCAGAGGACCTCGTGGGTAACGACTTGGCCTGTGTGTTGTACCTGCTGTGCTCCTCCATGGGCAGAGAGATTGTGTTTGTCTGCTTTGCTGCTATAGCAAATTGCCTGGCACATATTTGTCATGCAATAATTATTTGTTGAATGAATGCGTGAAATTTTACATATAAATTAAGTGACACTTTGTCTCTTATAGACTGTTCTTTTAAAGCTGATATTGTTTTCTAATCATTATGAGCTGAAGCATTATGTCTACAAATGACCACCAGTGCTTGATTTCTGACCAATACGAATCACCCTTAAGACATTTGTCAGATGTAGTTTTTAATCATTAAGGTGACACTTAAAACAAGAAAAGAAAGAGTTCTCACTACTGGAATTTTAAATTGCTCCACAGCGACTGCTCTAGAATTGCAAAAACAGTCACGGCTACTACAGATCCGTAGAGTGGTTTGTGCAAAATATCTCCACTGCTCACAGTTCAACAAAGAGACAGTTCATTCACTGGCTGAGGCTTCTGTTATTTGTTCTTGAGAATATACACCATAAACAGATACAGAGGCAGAACAGCATTGAACACTGTCAAACTACAGCTGGAAGGCTCGGGAGCGTTGGGGGCAGGTAAGAGATCAACTGAAGGACTTGTATGCATGCATATAAGCATAATCAATGGACACAAGACACTGGGGAGGGGGGAAGGTCAAGGGAAAAAAATGGAGACTTATTTAACACTCTTTGTAATACTTTAAGCAATAAAACAAAATTTAAAAAAAACTAATAATAAAAAAAAGAGAATATATACCAAATTGAGAGTCATTGATATCAATGTGCAAAATACATTTCTGATGTGAAGGAGAATTTCTGGGGTGAAATTCTCAGTTTTTACCATGTGGCTGCCACCACCAACATTTTGTTTATACATAATATTATGTAAAATATTACCATGTGGCTGTTCGGATATATTTGGTTGACAGCTAACTGTGTGTAAAATTACAGTTGGTAACAAAGCTTACTTTCATCTAACATCAAGCTCTTTGACAGTGAATGATCTGGGGTTTAGTGTAATTTCTTTCCAAAGAGCAGGTAGAGAATGATGATGATAATGACAATGATTATATTTACACAAAAAAGAACTTATG
The DNA here is from genome assembly GCA_004026665.1 of Murina feae. Taxonomy (NCBI): domain Eukaryota; kingdom Metazoa; phylum Chordata; class Mammalia; order Chiroptera; family Vespertilionidae; genus Murina; species Murina feae. Next base: position 25,439 of record PVJC01010099.1, read on the forward strand.
AAAAAAGGGCAAACTTATATCTGATAGATACCCACCAGATCATCTGTGTTGTATATGAAATTGGCACTTATTTCTTGACATTAATCACCAGAGGTATATTCTTAGCAAGGTTACATAACTTGGGGGAAGCAAGCAATACACAATCTATGGATACCCATTGACACTCAGACATAGAGGGGCCTAATCTATATCCTGTTTCTCTCTGTTCCCAAGAGAATCTTGCTCACCTGATGTCTGGGACGTCCCACAATGGATGGGAAAACAGCTCTGGGAGCATCGTCCCCAGCAAAGCCTGCCTTGCAGAGCCCTGAGCCATTGTCACACACCAGGGCGGTGCTGTCCTCTTCTTCACACATCGTGGCTGGAGTGCGTCACAAGGTCCTGCCGGGAACAGGGAGGAAGCGGCCCCAGATGTCATCGAGCAGTTACGACACTTACGTGACACTCCCACCTTCCAGGCTGGGCTTGGGGCCCCTCCTCTGGACTCCTGGGGCACTCTCAGCTGTCCCTTATCTAACACATTTATCTCAAAACACTTTCATTGGACTGCTGGCTTTTTATAAGTCAACACTCTCACTGTCATGTTCATACACCTGGCCTCTAGCACAGTGGCTGGCGTGTCTCATGTGTTCACAAGCTTTAACATTGACTGAATGAGTGCATGAATGGACAGCTATAGAGACCAGTTGGGAATATCAGACTATGAGACCAGATCTTCACAGGGACAAGTCACTCGCCATATGTTAGAGAAGCAAATGAAATTTGTTATCAGTATCCACATTTCTTTACCTATAGCTTAAAAGAATTTTTTTCAAAAATGTAGATTTTGAAGGATGGGCAGTACGAAAAATTTGGAAATGTTTAATGTAAAATGTTTAAAAGAAAAATATCTGGAATCTTGAGGCCTTTTATTTTACCCTTGGTAAAACAGTAGGCCCATGAAAACATTCCGATAAGCAGGTGCTTTAAAGTTTAGGGGCCAAACTTATTCTCCACTAAGAAAAGCCATGGCGAACATAAAGTCCAACAAGTGGGGGAGAATCTGATAAATTACTCGCCATGCAGTAGATTACTCTGCTGCCATTAAGAAAGATAAATAAAAGGCTAAGCTACAGGCATATTCTTATGTAAGAGAAATAGGTTAGAGGAAGTAACATTGGTGATCCCATTGAAATGTATTTTATACATTGCAAAATGATTAGTCATATATACCAAGATACTGATGGAGGTTTTTTTTTTGAAGTGGTGGATTTTGTATATGTTTTTATCTTCCCCAGTCTGGGCATGTACTCTGAAGCAACTACTCACAACTGATCGATGTTTCTCTCTCACATTAATATTTCTCTCTCTCCCTTCCTCTCTCTAAAGTCAATAAAAAACATAATCTCCAGTAAAGGTTAAAAAACCAACAACATTTAAAATTATTTATGGGCCTGACTAGTGTGGCTCAGTGGTTGAGAATTGACCTATGAACCAGGAGGTTTGATTCCTGGTCAGAACACATGCTTGGATTTTAGACTTGATCCCCAGTAGGGGGCGTGCAGGAGGCAGCCGATCAATGATTCTCATCATCGATGTTTCTTTCTCTCTTTCCCTCTCACTTCCTCTCTGCTATCAATAAAAATATTTTTCTTAAAAATAAAATAATTTATGGTGCTACATGCATTGAGTTCTCAATAAATATTTGGCCTTTAATGATTATTATTAATAGCATGATATGATTATTATCATTATCGGATGTTTTTATTGCTAGTCTTTGCTTTCTTTCCGCAGTGCCTCCAAGGTTAGGAAGGAAACCCTCAACTTTCGGATTCCACGTGTAAGAATGGAAATGCAAATGGCTTGCTCTTTCTTTTCTCACCCTTCCCTGTGGGATTTGGCTTCTTTCCTAGCAGAATAAGAGGTCAGGAGAGAAGTGAGACACGAGTGCGAGGGAGACGGATCAGAGAAGCAGTCAAGAGTCCACGGCATTTGCCAGAAGCACCGGCAGCGGAATCACAGCCTCCCTTCAGATGTGCTAAGCAGACTTTCCAAACCAAAAGTTAGAGCTGAAAACAGGATAAAATGTTTGGAAAACGACACAATACGGATGTCACGGGATGCTCAGCATGAATACATGTCTTTCACGGCCCTTGTGTTGGGCAGGGAGGGTTTTGGGGGGGGGGGATTGTTTGAATTGACGGCAGAAAAAGTAGGCTGACCCTCAGCATCAGCTAGCATGCAGACCAAAAAAGCTCAAAATTCAGCAGATATACTTTCATTCAGAAGAAAAAAAAAGTCGCAGAAGGATTTTATCATCTCCAAAAGGAGCACAGTGCTCACGGAAGAAGTCTGTGTTCCCGGAAAGGAGAAGCTCAGTGATTTCCAGCTCTTATCTAACCTGCCTGAGCAAGACGGTTTGCAGCATGCACAGCATTTCCTAATTAGGTAAAACACACTCCAAAGTCTGCTTTTGGAACTGCAACCGGGTCAGGGGGTTTGCTCCAACCGGGTGCATCTTGTGCCAAAAATGAGTAGCTAGTGGGAGGGGGGAGGGGGGGGAATGTTGCAGTTCCCAGCTCATCTGTCTTGAAAAGCAAACCATATTTAGTCATGAGTCACAAAATGGAAGGGGAAAATCTCAGCGAGAAAACTCCCAATTTCAGGCTGAACCTGCCAAGCCCTGATTTCTGGCAAAGTTCAGCCCGAGGTGGCAGGGCTGGCTCAGGGCTGGCGTGCCTGAGCAGGCTGAGAGAAATGCAAACCACACTGGCAGAAGGCTTCGGCACAGGCAACTGTCAGATGCTCGCTCTGCACCCTCCCTCTTTACTTGCAGAAAGATTCGGCTGGTTTGGTTTCCTGCTGGTCTCTGCTGCAAACCGCCCAGCGACCAGACCAGCTGCTGACGTGGAAGCTCACAGACACGTTCAAGAGACATACCTGTCCCACAGAGGACACTACCGGCTAGAGGCAGAAGAACCCAGAAGCAAACACACACACAGCCAACACCAAAGACCAGGCAACTAAAATCCAGGTGCAGACACCCTTGCTGCATCAAAAATCCAGTCCAATGAAGACTCGCCACACCACATCTGAACCCCAAATACTGGAGTTTCCAGTGCCTAAATATAAGTAAATGTGTGATGGATGCAAATTATGAAAATGCAAACAGCTAGACTGCACCGCTGAAATGTGTCACGAGATCTGGGCTGTTGGTTTAACATAAACAGATTTGACAGGTGACACACATTTCATTTCAACTACCTCTCCCTCTCCTCCCCCACACCAAGCTGCTTCCTAGCCTCCTTTTTAATGTTAGGTAATTAGAGCTAAAATTTAGTAGTACAATCCTATGAGTAGTACAATCTTCATTCAAAAATTTCAGAGTGCCTGAGCCCAGCCAAATCCCTTTGGACAGCGTCTGATGATACCGGGCAGCATCAGAGCTGCTGGCATCGATAAGTCACATCCCTGGGCAGTGTCACTTACCCTGACAGTGCTGGCTGGGCTTCTCGGCTCTGGGTGATGTTCAGGGAAGCTGAACGCTGAAGGGTTATATAGCCCCTTGGCCTGCTCCCCTCCCACTGGCTTCCCAAACAAGGAACAAAGACAGACTCGAGCCAGTCGTTCAGTCTAACACAACCATATAGGGACCTCAGCACAAAACTCTCTAATCTGGGTGGCCAGAGGCCTGGGTCTCTTCCACTGCATTCCACGGCGCTGCTCATGAAATGGGAGGCAGCTCAGCTGCCTGTGGAAGATAAACACCCCAAGCCTTCAGAACAACTGCTGAACCTTCCAGAGGCACTGAGCCGGTGTAAGGGGGCAGATGCAGGCACGGATTGCACATTCCTCGGAAGATGCCAGCCCTTGCTGTCCTGCTGGCATATTCCAATGAGCTGAGAACCAAAAAGAGTGGCCTTTTAAGAACTCTCCAACAGAGGTGGCCAGCAATAAAGAAAGATATTGCTTCCATTGTCCATAAATAGATTCAGGGAGTGACAGTTTTATGGTAGTCAAGGCTGTTTATAAATGGAGTCCGTGAGCAGTGTTAATGGAATAGGAATTGAAGTGGAGACAGGGCTGCTGGGCTGTATTTCACAGAGGAACTTGGCGGTCTGCATTACCACAATCACTTTAATTCTTCGGTACATGATATATGTCTACTAATCTGAGCAATTCGGCAGCACAACGAGGGGACACTCTCTGAGTAGAGTGTCCACTCAGTGTCCTGTCCCAGAGGCCGTTTGAGAGAGAAAAGAGCATGCTTAAGGGAAGTCTCCCTGACTCTTCTCTCTCCCTACTGAGCCACCTGATGGGTGAGAAAGCAGGTGACCCAGGGATTTCTCAAAGACAGGCATTGAATGAACGCCAAGCGGGCCTTCAGCTCTCAATCCCAAGTGTCAATGTCAACCTCAATGGTTTTATATTGGTCTTCCTTCCTCCTGCAAGCTGAGGTTCTAACTCAATTTATGATAAAAAAAAATACTTTTGATGGATACCTTGAATATTTCTGGGCTGCTGACATACAACACATGGTGGGGGAAGGGGGGGGAATCCCAGAATGAATGGCTTTATTTTACAGCTGTGGCCATCAATTCACTCATATTACTGTGCCAGATCTGTTTGATTTATGCTCTCGATGTATTTCTCTTTGGAAATTGCACTGTTGATTATTTTAAGTTTTCAAATAGACTAAGACTAAATGATAATAAATTTCTGTGTTATTCAGAAAACTGTGTGTAGTTTTTATCAATTGGAAAACACAACTATCCAAATGTTCAAATACGGAGATGACATAATATAACATAAAGTTGGACATTTGGAATTAAGCCAATAGTTTTTCTAACAGGGATGATGTGAAGTAAAAATTCTATATTTTCCCGATTCAGAGGCAATTTGAGTAGAGGTGAGGTTTCCCTCTTTCCCCCATTTCTGTCTCAGTGTCTGTGTAGCCCTTGGTAACTTTACTAAGTGAATGTTCCTTTAAACACCAAAGAAAAGAGTTTGGGTATTTACCTTTATCATTCTTAGGTCATTTTCTTCCTTGACTATCGAGTACACCCACAGCCCTGACAGTAATTAGACTATGATGAAATAGCCGCTGTAAGGTTTAGTTTTTCTTACAAGTTTTGTCCCCTTTCTTCTTCCCTTCCTCTTTCCCTCCTCCCTTTTTTTTTCTGTCTTTCCTTCCTTCTCTCTTCTTTCCCTCTCACTCTGAAAATAAATTTCTGAGCAGCTGATTAAATGGTCTCCTTGTCTGGGCTTGAGATTTATATTTTCAGACCCCATCCAAGTGTCTTCCGTGAAACAAAGCAGCTCTGGACGAGAACGTGTGTGTACGAAGAAATTTCCAGTCCAGTGGACAGATATTCTCTGGGGCTCTCAGCCACGCATCCAAGGTGCTACGGAGCAGTTAGGAAAACAGTGGTGTCTGATGACTTGGTTGCAGTTCAGAGAAACTATAAAATAAATTCTAAACTATAAGCACAAAGTCAAGAATCATCTCCAGATGTGTTGTTCTACAAACCTCATACACCATCTCAGCAACATTATTTAGTGATGACTTATTATAAATTCCCTGAGATCTGGGACAATTTTAAACTCTTTTTGGGCCCAGTCCAGAGCTGAGTAAGCAGTGTGTGCTCAATAATTGCCTAACAAATTCTTAATTATTCTTTATTCCCAGCACTTGTTGATTTAAATTAGGCCATGTCAATACTGGCAAACATCCCAATAATATGGATGTCTGGTAAGGAAAATGATTTTCTGGCGCTTTTGAAAAATTGGGCTGTAGGAGTTGTTTTCTCTAGACTGGTCACACTCATTAGCTATTTTGTTCAGCTCATAAAATTTGTTTTGTCTGACAAGGCACAGTGAGAGCAAGGTATCCTTTCCATCTCCCATTCTTAAAATCCTCCAGGTTCTGGAATCCTCAGAACCAAAGGCTGCGTTCTTCTAAGAGAAACAAGCAGACAAACTCATCAAACCCATGTTGGTACAATGACCACTCTAACCACATCTTCAGGGATTTGCCAGGTTCTGTTCTGTTCTGTTCTGTTCCTCACTTGATTATATCCAAGATTCTTCATGGCAAGTTTAATTTGATGCCTCCTATGGGGATGTGAGGACTGGTATCTGGGTGATATGCTAATTCTCAGGTAGATGGTGTTTACTTTCATAGTGTTCTCATTTAGTTCAAAGTCTTATAAGCTCAAAGAAACTCCCATAAGAGAAGACACTTGGCATACTAAATGTAAGAAAAATGTGCAGCATAAGGAGGGAATGTAGTGGCCTTTGGCCCTCAGATCTCATCTTGGTGTAGAGAGGCAAAAACTCTTAGATCCACACACAAAGGACTTTGATTCAGAGTTCAAGTTCTAGACTACCACTTACTAGTTCTGTGCCTTCTCTCCGCCTTAGCTTCATAGGGGAAATGGGTTACTAATAATACCTTATCACAGGTGATAATGAGATGTGAATAGTTAATAAACAAGAAGTACCTAGAGCTCTGACTGATTTGGCTCAGTGGATAGAGTGTCGGCCTGCGGACTGAGGGGTCCCGGGTTTGATTCTGGTCAAGGGCATGTACCTTGGTTGTGGGCACATCCCCAGTAGGAGGTGTGCAGGAGGCAGCTGATCGATATTTCTCTCTCATTGATGCTTCTAATTCTCTATCCCTCTCCCTTCCTCTCTGTAAAAAATCAATAAAATATATTTAAAAAAAGAAGTACCTAGAACACTGCCTAGCTCATGGGAAGCATGTGTCTATTACCTGTTATTATTATGGAGTTTTGTGAGAGGAAGTTAGATCTAGACCTGAGAAAGACACTTTCTCAGACAACAAAAGTGCAGCGGAAACTAGACATCTTGTTCTAGTTTCCTGTTGCTGCTTTGACACATCACAACAAACCTGCTGGCTTCAAACAACAAATGTTTATTATAGTACAGTTCTTGTGGTCAGAATCCATAACAGGTTTCCCTGGCTAAAGTCAAGGTGATGACCTTTCCCCTAAAAGCTTTGATCAGTCCCTTCCTCCACCTTCAATGCCAGCAGCAGAGCATTCAAACTGCTCTTCTGTCTCCGACCATCCAGCTTCCCTCTTAGAAAGACCCTCGTGATTGCATTGGTCCCTGCTGGATAAGCTAGAATAATCTTTCCATTTAAGACCATTAACTTAATCAAATCCACAAGTTCACTTTAAAAAAAAATGTTTTTATTGATTTTAGAGAGAAGAAGGGAGAGGGAGAGAGGAATAGAAACATCAATCAACTGCCACCTGCACGCCCCCTACCAGGGATCGAGCCTGCAAGCTGGACACGTGTCCTCGAAATGGTGACCTCTTGGTGCATAGGAGGACATCCAGCAAACAGCCACACTGGATGAGCTCCCTTTTTTAAAAAAAAAAAAAGATTCTGTGTCAGCTAACACATTCACAAGCTTTGAGGATTAGAATGTGAACGAGTTAGGGAGCCCATTGTTCGGTGTACCCCATAAGCCCATCCCTCCACACACAAATGTATGTCCTGTTACATGTCAAGGCATTTATAACAGTTTCTCAGCTTACTTTTTTTTTTCACCTGTGGCATTGGCATTAGATATATTACTAACATTTAATAGACACTTAAGAAATAGCATAAAAGTCCTACATCAGGAAAGGGATCAGAAAACTAAAACTGTCCATGATCTCATAGAGGACAAATAGGAAAATAGAGTAAGCTTGTTTACTTTAGTCTCTCAGAGTGTCATACCGTGAATTTCAAGATTAAAAGAACATCTTCAAGTACTGTTTTATTTTATTTTTTAATTTATTCACTTGTACAAGAACAAAATGCATGTTGGATGGCAGAATAGCATCTTGTTAGATTTTGGAGCCAGAACAACTTCTAACATTCTCGTTGTCACAAGAGAACTTGGGAAATAAGGCTTACCCGTGAAGCACAGAGAGCTTTAGAAGCCGAGCTAAATTCCTGGAGGACAAGGGCGCTGTTTATCATCCCTTTGTTAACAGCGTGTACATTTTGCCTGCTTTTCCCCTTATTTACCCTCCCTCAGAAGTAGTGTGCTCCAACACTTCCTCAATAATACGAACAATGGGTTTTTCCACTAACAAATCAGACTCACAGCTTAAGACCTTTGCCCATGTCATCCTTCTGCCTGGAACATTGTTCTGCAATCACCTCTGTAATCCACTCCTCGCTCAAGTTCTTCTGGCTCTACTCATCCTCAACAACTTAGGTGTTACCACCCCCCGGTAAGACTTCCCTGCCCACCTCCACCACCACCCCAGTTTACGTGGCCCGCCTCTGTTTGCCTAGACCACACTATGTTCACCTCTCTCGTAGGACTTACTACATTGTTCTGTAATAATACCTCTAACTTCCAGGCTATACTGTAATGTGTTTGAGGGCAAGGACTAAGGTGATTTCACCTTTGCACTCCTAGAGCCTACAGCATGCAGTAACTTTATTTTTTTAAGTTCATCTTTATTGTGGAAAGTAACACAGATGTACGCAGTAAATATTTCTTGAACGGAACTTCATCAAACACAGGAAATGTTTAACGAGTGGTTTTTAAACAATAAAGGTCAAAGGTATTGTAAGGAGAGGGCAAATAATAATTTCAATGACTACTTATCAGATAACACTATGAGCTATTTTTCTACTTATATAAACTCATTTGATCTTCACAGCAACCATAAAGGAAAATATTATTCTTTTTTTACAGGTGAGAAAATGAAGGCTCTGATAAGTTAATTTCTTGCAAAAGCCTTCATAGCTAGCAAGGGGTGGAGCAGGGAGTCTGATCCAGATATGTCTGAGTTTGACCAGAGACTGGATTCAAGCACATACACAGAGGTGTGGGTAGTGTGGCTGGCTGTCAGCATCCACCGAGCAAGAGGCTAAACCATCACGCAAAGGCAGATGACGTCACTATTCCACATCCCCGCCTCATGAAATTCTGGGCACACAAGACAATGCTCTCACCAGCTGGCTTAAGTCAGAGAAAACATTCCCAGCATCAGATCCTCCCTTCTACCCCAACTAGACTCAAAGCTCCCAGCTTCCTCCTGTCCTTTGCAGAGGCCCGGGATCTCTAGCGTGACTGTCATGGTCTACCCATGACTGAGGGACATGGGACTTTCAGTGACTGAGCAAGTCCCAGGCAAACCAGGGTAAGCTGGTTAGTCTTCACCAGTGATAAGAGTGGCCTGCCCTGTGTATTACTCATAGGGAATGGTAGGGGCTCTTCCTTTCAGAGGCCTTCGAAGAAGACCACAAATGTCCCCTCCACACCAATGATATATATACCAGTAGACTAGCTTTGTCCAACAGAACTTTCTGCAAAGATGAAAATATTCAGTGTCTGCACTGTCCAATACAGTAGCCACTAGCCACCTGTCAATACACATCACTGCAATGTGGGTAGGAATTGATTTATTTTATTTTAATTAAATGTGTATATGTATATGTATATGTATATGTATATGTATATGTATATGTGTATGTGTATGTGTATGTATATGTGTATGTATATGTATATATCCACATGTAGCCAGTGGCTACCATATTGGACAGCACAGGTACAGAAAAAATAATTTTTAAACTTGACTGCAACTCAGATCATTTAAGACGGTTTTAAAACATCAATGCCCAGGCCACACTCCAGATCAATTAAATCAGACATAAGCATCAAAAGTACACCCCACTATGAGAACTTTCAGAGAAGACCAGGGTTCTTAAAGCATGGCCTGTGAATTGACTGCATTGGAAGCAACAAGCGAGTGTGTTAATAATACAGAAACCTGAACCCCTTCCCACCTAAACACACCTACTAAATTGAAATCCCTGGGGAAGATGCCACATTAAATTTTTTACAATAAACTTTTCATTTTATAATACATTCAGGTTTATAGGAAAGTTGTAAAGATAGTACAGTTTCTGTATACCTCGAATCCAGTTTCTCCTATTACTAACATCTTGCATTAATATGGTACATTTGCCACAATGAATGAACCAATAGTGACACCATATTATGAACTGAAATCCATACTTTTTTTCTTAGTTGTTTTTTTTTCCCCCCACACTACATTTAGTTGTCATTTCTCCTTAGGCTCATCATGGCTGTGACAGTTTCTTAGACTTTCCTCATTTCTAATGACCTTTACAGTTTTGAGAAGGAATGGTAAGGTATTTTGTGAAATGTCCCTCAATTGGGAATTGCCAGATGTTTTTCACATGATTAGACTGAGGTTATATGGTTTGGGAGGAAGACACCAGAGGTAAAGTGCCATTCGCATCACTACAGGCTATCTAGACGAATTATCACCTCGCTAAGTTTTGTCAGGTTTCTCTACTGTAAAGTTATTCTCCACTCAACTCCTTCCATACTGAGATCTGGGAATCACTGGGCGAAGGGGCAGAATCACATGAGATTCTGGGGCTCTTTCCAACTCAATGACACTCTGATGCTGAGTGTGGATGACATGGTGGAAGGGCGGATTCGCTGGGTTTCTGTGGAGACTGATAGTCACTTATTTAGTCTAGAAACCAAGCTGTGGATCTTCTAGACACAAATCAGTGAATAAATATAGAATTGTTGATATTACTGCCATGGAGTGTTTGGGAATTGGAACCCAGCACATCAGAGGAGGAAAAAAAAGCCATACTGAGGAGGATATATGTAATGCTTTAGACCAGAGTCATGGACACAGTTGAGGAGTCAGCTAAAGAAGCAAAAGTATCAGCTGTTATCAACTAGAGACATAATGATGGTGTGGTGGAGCAAAGGATCCTGGGATAAAGAAAGCTGTGTGTAGAGGATCACATGGCCATGAACAGTAGCGGGCACTTCAGAGCTGCGATAGCATTACTAATAACAGCAAACATCTATTCATCTGTAAGCATTATTAGGCATCAATTGTACTATCAGCATATCCATTCTTTAAATTAGGAAACTGAAGGTGAGTTCAAGTAACTTATCCAAGGTCACTCCATCACTGAGAAATGGGTTTGAGATTCAAACTTAGGTCTCCATGACTTTGAACCTGATGTTAAAACAAAGGATTAGCCAGCTGTATTCTGCAAGGGCCAGGGCATTCTCAAAGGTATCCAAAGGATGTACTGCACGTACCAGACGCAACCATGTTTCCACTTAGGAAGGTGGAACAGTGAAGTGTCTTCATTAAAGTCATTAACTTCAGAAAAACAAGGTAAGAAAGGCAAGCGGAAGAAGAAACCATCAGCAAGAGTTCTGGCACATGAACTGTAGAGAGAGTTTGTGGTGTACAAGGTATTTCAGAAACTCATTTAGCACTAATGGAAGCCTTGAACTAGTAACGAAGCTCCAAGAGAAGGATGTTTTGTTATAAACCAGAGCAAATCTCTGCAGCCTGGACCCCCGCTTGGCTTTAGCAAAGCTGCGGTTCAAGACTTGACCTCTTGGTTTCTCAGCAGTGTTACATTTCAATAATCAAGAAAATGACCAGTGATGTGTGGGAAGGGTTATGAGAGGCCCAGAAGCCTGGCCACACAGGAGCAGCTCGGAGTAACTGAGAAGGTTCATTCAGAAGCGAGGGCCCTGGGGGAGACGCGAGGGCTGCCTGGCGCACTGAGATGATGTGAGGCAGAAAAGTGGGCGTCTTTCATGTTCCTCGTGAAAGTATAGCGAGCACCAGGGCTTACATCTGCAGGAAAACAGATTTCATTCACCTTCACCTAGAAACCTAGGTTAAAGTTTCTAACAATCCGATAACGGAAGATGAATTGCTCTTTGGAATAGAGAGTGCCTTGTACATTCAATTAATTAATTGAAAGCAAGATGGTTCCAGGACTATTATAGAATGGCTTCTTGTACTATGTGGGAAATTTGAAGAGACACTTAAGTACCCCTTCTCTGTTTACTCTCCAACCTCTTGATACCGTGAGTGACACTGTACTGTGTCTTGAATGAGTATTACTGCCCGTCTCTGTTCTTTAAAAAAATAAGAGAGATCACCCACCTTCCCTTTTCTATATGCCCATACCTATGACAATGTTGTAGACTAATTACCTTCTAGCTAGACTTAAAGTTGCTTTCTTATTCTGCCATCTCACCTCTGACTGATGACTGTTTGTTCCAACAGGCCCTAAGTCTAGACTACACATCCATCTATTTTGCATAGAATATCTACATATTTTGTACCAGTTGGCTTCTTGCCCCCTGTGGAGCTATAAGAATTCAACTATCAGGACAACAAGAAGACTCAAAGGAGGCTCCCTTCCAGCCTCTCGTCTGCCGCCCCCTTGCAACTTTCCCTCCAACCTTTACACACATTTTAATGTCGTAAAGTTTCCTTTCCCCACAGCACACAGGCCCTCATGCGTCCCATTTCCAGAACCTGGGATACTTCTCTGCTTCTTATTCTACTAAGTCATGCTCCTGTCTTATTTCAAAAGTCGGCTCTCATTGATATTGTTAGGTTAAAGTCTCCACGTTGAGGATGCTCTATCGTTCCACTGATTTTATCTCACTTCCTGGTTGTAAGCTCTTGTATTTCTTCACATCCTCCCTACACTCTCCATTAGGCTGCAAACTTTGTCAGACAGCTGCTGTGATGGAATTTTCTTAGGACACGCTGTCCTTCCACATAGAGTGGGAACTCAGGAATGTAGTGAGTTACGCAATTTTTTATTTCCCCCCAAGCCTTAAAAGCGCTGCAGTGACCATCTCAGACGTTGTTATTTTCAGGAAGTTTTTCTAGCTTATTTTAAGAAAAGGATAGAAAAAATGCTCAAGATAAAGAAGTTCTCTGGCTCTAGGTTTTCTTTCGCACATTTGAGATTAAAATTATAGCATGACAGCTTTGTCTTCTTTGCCTTTAATAGAGTGTGGCTGTCTAGCAGCCTGGCTGCAGGAGGTCACTAGGTCTATCAATAGACACCTACTGGCTCTGGCGGGGTAGGTCACTTGGTTAGAGCGCCATCCCGATAAGGCCAAGGCTATGAGTTTGATCCCCCGTCAGGGCACCTACAAGAATCAACCAATGAATGCATAAATACGTGGAGCAACAAATCAATGTTTCTCTCCTTCTTCCTCTCTCTTTAAGAAAAAACAAACCATATACAGCCAACACCCAATGCACAGACAGAGCCCCGGCCCGTAGGCTAGAACAGGTTGGGGGATCAGGTGAGTGGGCAATGCAGCCAAGTGTGGCCATCACGCTTCTCTTTGCACTTCCGCAAAGGGCAGATTTTCTTAGCGATTACTTTTTGTGTTTTTTTGAGTCTACATGTTTTTTGTTTTTTGTTTTTATTGAATGTATTAGGGTGATGTAGATTCACAAAACCATTCAGGTTTCAAGTGTACAACTCCATAAAACATCACCTGCCCCCTGCACTGAGCGCCCATCACTCAAAGCAAAGTCTCTTTCCAAACCTATTCTCCCCCTCCCCTTGCCCACCTCCATTCTGCCTATCTCCTTTCCCTCTGGCTAACACCACACTGTGGTCTGTGTCTACATGTCATGTAAATATGTTTTTTGGCTAATCCCTTTACCCTCTTTCATCTTCCTCCCCTCTGACAGGTGTCAGTCTGGTCTATGTGTCCATGCCTCTGGATCTATTTCGTGCCTCAGTTTATTTTGTTCATTAGATTCCACATGTAAGTGAGAGCAGATGGTACCTGTCTTTGTCCGACTGGCTTATTTCACTTTCCGAGTAAAGGAGCAGCAGATCCCTGGATGAGTCTCTGTCTATGATATGCCACAGTTCTGCCTGATTTTCTGCTGACCTATTACCAATCACCATTATGGCTGGTTTCTGGGATAGCCTTACAAAAAGTAAATTGCTCCTTAAATGCAACTAACCGATGTTTTCCCCACCCCAGTCCTTAAACATAGTCAGTTAGAGCAGAGTTTCTTAAAACATGGCCTAAACTTATAGGACCATGGTCATTGGATCAGGAGAGTAGTTTGGTAAATGTGCGTTCCTGGGGCTCACCCGAACCCGATGCTCTGGTCTGGGGTCCGGGGATGTGCATGTAAACAAACGCCACCCGGAAGCACTGGGAAAGAGGGCAGGAGGAGAGTCTGACAGAGTGTAGAAAAGGAACGAGGCCTTTGTTCTATTTTAGGCTCTTCCACTAATTGTCTTTGTGGCTTTCAGCAGCCTCCCAGCTCCTCCGGCTTTGGTTTTGTCATCATAATTGCTGTAACTGTCCCTGTGAGGGCCTATATATTCTAAGCCTCCCCCCCCCCTTTTTTTTTACCTCTACCCATTTCTGATTAAAATAAAAACTCTCCTTGTGACATCTATAAGGCACGAGGCCAAAAGGGTTGATAGTTTTCACAAAAAGAACCTGAGATTTAGATACAGTGTTGAAATTCTTCCCCTGGAGTCAGTCCTTATCATAGACTGGCTGTGCCGGTTTCCTCATTTGCAAAATGACAGTGACACCTGCTGCAGCCCTTCACAGGGTCCTGAGCCTGTAGGATTTATAGAAAGACATAAACTTCTCAAGTGTCTTGAAAACTATAAAATGCACATTATCAGTTGTTGCCTGAATTAATCAGGTGTCTGGGAAATGTTTAAATGCTGTTGTCCAGAGCGATGTGGAGGCTCTGGGGACTTAGGTTTCCATTAGAAGAGCCCGAGGCTTGAGCGAGGAGACGCCATAAAGAGTCCTGAATGGCACTGAGGGAGGGCAGGCCGTGTGCCAAGGATGGCCTGGGAGTTTAGCCTCAGACATATTTTAGCCCCTAGAAAAGAAAGAGCCCCTCGAGATATCTTTGGTCACTTCAAGAATCCTAAAAGCTGCAACTTGGAATTCAAGGCATTCACTTCCTTTTCCACTAAAATTGAGACTCTATAGGGTAATTTCCTACTGAGGAGCTCTCCCTTCTTTAAAAGCTGATTGGAATTTGAGGTCGTTGGGACAGGCCAACACTGATTCTTTATCACGAAAGGCATCATCATAGAGCAGGAGCAAGAGTGTCGGCTTTGGAATCAGGTTGGATTCAGCTGCCAGTTTTTCAACCACTTATTTTGAGTTGTTTGGAAAATCATCCAGCATCTCAGCTACCCGGTGTTCTCCTCTGTAAAACAGAGTGGGTCACATCTAACTGACTAGGTTGTTGTGAGAACTGATAAGAAAACAATGGAATACTGAATTCTGGTGACTTTTAATATTATGTTCCTCAGCATAGCTTCATTCTTACATGCATCTTATCATAATACACAGTGCCTAAACCCAAATTGCTAAACCCAGCACATCCTGTTAACCTCCAAACAAACAAAAACAAGCATAAGAACCCTTGTTTCTTAAAGTTTCAAAGAAGAAAAGTAAACACATAAAGTAGGACATATCCTACATAATAAAAGGCTAATATGCAAATCAACCAAATAGCAGAACGACCAGTTGTTATGATGTGCACTGACCACCAGGGAGCAGATGCTCAACACAGGAGTTGCCTCCTGGTGGTCAGTGTGCTCCCACAGGGGGAGCACCACTCAGCCAGAAGCCAGGCTCACGGCTGGCGAATGCAGTGATGATGGTGGGGAGCAGGCCTAAGCCATTAGTCAGACATCCCCCGAGGGCTCCTGGACTGTGAGAGGGTGCAGGCCAGGCTGAGGGACCACCCCCCGACCCCCCGCTGAGTGCACAGATCTCATGCACTGGGCCTCTAGTTATTTTATAATTTTCTTACTCTACACCATGTCTTAAGGCCAACTGAAAAACAAAAACAGACTGAATCTCTGTGAATTCAACCATTCCAGAACCAATGAAGATTCACATGCCTGAACCTATTTTATTTATTTTTAAAGATGTTTTATTGATTTTTTTTTTGAAAGAGTAAGGGACAGGGAGAGAAGAAACATTGATGTGACGGTGAAACATTAACCAGCTACCTCCTGCATGCCTCCTACAGGGGATCAAGCCAAAAACCCAGGCATGTGCCCTGCCCAGAATGAAACCTATAACCCTTCAGTGCAAGGGAAAATGGCCAACCAACTGAGCCACATCGGCCAGGCCACCTTGTGATTAAAGATAGGGAGATGGCTAACGAAGTTGTCCTTCCCCCACCTCCCCCTGCACCTCCCCCTTGGGACACTACTTGTAATAAATATAAATTTTAATTTTTTTAACAAACAGTATGACAAGATTTTGATGGTATGATCATCACACTACAAGCTTATATTTTATTCAAAATTCAAACAACTATAGGGCCCAGAAAACAATTGCTTTTCTGCTGTAACATGTAATAACAATTGAGATTGTCCACTTATGACCTTAAGATGTGTCATGTCTGACATTTTCTCAGAACTAAAATATTCAATTCAATAGTATTTTATATATATATATATATATATATATATATATATATATATATATATAGGGCCCGGTGTATGAAATTCATGCACTGGAGGGGGGTCCTCAGCCCAGCCTGCCCTCCTCACATATTGGGAGCCCTCAGGGGGTGTCCTACTGACAGGTTAGGCCCACTCACTGCTCCCTTTGGGGAGCAGACCTAAGCCACAGTCTGGCCTCCCTTTGTGGGAGGCGACCAGGCTAATCAGGGGAAGCCACCAGCCTCCATCATCCCACTGCTGCAGCCACTGCCAGTCACCGCAGTCACCAAGGTGTTTTCATCAACATAGACTCTAGTCCCTTCACCATGAAAAAAATGACAACTTTCTTAGGCATTTTCAAGATGTGTCTTGCATAGGGTATGACATTTCTTTCCTTCTTTCTTTTATCCTCACCTGAGGATATGTTTCCATTGATTTTTAGAGAATGTGGAAAAGAAGGGAAAAACAGAGAGAAACATTAAAGTGAGAGAAACACTTTGATTGGTTGCCTCCTGCATGAGCCCTGACCTGGACCCCAGTCAGGGAGAAGCCTGCAACCTAGGTACATGCCCTTGGTCAGAATCAAACCCAGACCCTGCAGTCAGCAGGCCGAGGCATTATCCACTGAGAAAAACTGGTTAGGGCAGGATATGACATTTCTTAGCCCTCCAGCAGTGGGCCTTCATTTTTTTTTTCTCCAGGAATGTGGTGGAAAAACCCTATATTATCTTTTCGGATTCTTATTACCCAAGTTACTAAGAATATTACCAGTGGCATACAGGGAGCTTAGCCAGTGAGCGGTAAGAAAAGGTGTTTCCTCTGTAGTTCACTCCAATCACTGGCTCCATCCCTGCCCCTCCAATCCCAGCTCCACCCCTGCCCAGGCCTGTAACCTCTGGCCAAGGATACAGGCCTGGGCAGGGGACCCCCAAACCCTTACAATCACTGGCTCTGCCCCTGGCCAGGTCTGCAGTCTCTGCCTGAGGCTGCAGGCCTGGGCAGAAAACCCCCATGCCCCTCTGATTGCCAGCTTCACAGAGCCCAGGCCTCTGTGATCACCAGCTCTGATTCTGCCCCCTGCCATCGCCAGCTCTACCCTTGCCCCACTGGCAGCCTCTGGCCAAGGCTGCAGGCCTAGGAAGGGGACCCCCAGGCCCCTCCGATTACAGGCTCCTCCCTTGCCCCACTACAGCCTGTGGCCAAGGCTACAGGCCTGGGCAGAGGACCCCCAGACCCTTCTTTGCTGGCTCCACTGGTGCCCAGATCCCTGTGATCACAGGCTCTGCCTCTGCCACTCTTGATCACTGGCTCTGCAGAGCCCAGGCCCCTGCAATCTCCAGCCTTGCCCCAGCCCCCTCTGATCACCTGTTCTGCCCCTCAGGCCCCCTGCCTCCCCTGTCACCTGCCTGGCTAACAGGCCTGACCACTTCAGTGGTGTGGCTGAGCCGGACTGGGCACTGCTATCATGTGGCTCTGGGTGCCCCGATCTTGTGGCCATGGGGACAGCCATCTTTGTGATGGAGTGATGCCTAATTTGCATATTACTCTTTTATTAGAGAGAATATATATATATATATATATATATATATATATATATATATATACACACACACACACACTAGGGGCCTGGTGCACAAAAATTTGTGCACTCAGGGTGGAGGGAGTCCCTCAGCCCGGCCTGTGCCCTCTGACAGTCTGGGACCCCTCAGTGGATGTCCTATGATGGCCCCAGTCTGCCAGGCGCCTTTTGTGTGTGTGTGTGTGTATGTGTGTGTGTGTGTGTGTGTCTCGCCACTGGGGACCTGCCCCCAGCTGCATCTGAGACTCGGAGCAGTCCTCCTGTGTGTGTATACCTGCTGGGGGCCTGCCCCCAGGCACACTGTGGAGGCTTGGAGCAGGCACCCCCTCTATGTTGATCTCTCAGACTCTTACCCTCCTCAGCATGTTGTTCTCTTTTTTGAGCGTGGCCAGGGCTGGGTGCAGCCTGCCTCCCAAGCTTGTCTACTGCTCATCTTCCTCCAGCCACCAGAAAGCAGGGAAAACCCTGCCTCGTGGTCAGGCCAGCCTTTTCCTGCTCCCTGATCCTCGGAAGGGACCTGGGGAGCCGCCAAGCAGGCCGCCAACTCTTTCCCACTCACCCGTCCCCTGCTGCCTTCCTTTCCCACTTCCCGGTGCCAAGGGGTCTGGGGAGCTGCCAAGCAGGACCCCGGCCCCTGCAGCCTTGCTTTCCCGCTCCCCGGTGCCCCTCAAAGGGCCTGGGAAGCCCACCAAGCAGGCTGAGACCCCCCCCTGCTGCCTCTTACCCGCTTCCTGGTGCCCTCCAACCCTGCCGCCTCTTTCCCATCACGGGTCCTGGGTCCTGCGCTGTCCTGCCCTGCAGCCGCTCTGTGCACTCGGGAGGTCCCTCAGCCCGGCCTGTGCCCTCTCGCAGTCTGGGAGCCCTCAGGGGATGTCCACCTGCTGGTGTGCCTGACCAGCCTGGGCGAGGGGCTTTAAGGCTGCCCACAGCTCCCATTGACCCAACGTCCCAGCAAGGCTGGCTGGACACAGGTTTCTGGAGTTTTTTCTCCTATAATTGATACTGTTCCTTGAAGGCCTGGGGTTATCTTCTATAACTGATACACTGTTCCTTTAAGGCGGCCTTCTAACTAACTGAAGCCTCCTCTGCTTCACCTCGCAGC